>JAHLSL010000055.1:3071315-3090515 GCA_025920805.1 Petroica traversi
GTCCGCTGCGCCTCCGCGGAGCCGGACGGTGTGTCAGCCCTGACGGCCGACCTCGGTGGGGTGCCGGCCCGCTTCTCCTGAAGCTCAGCATCCCGGTTGTAGCCTGGTGCGAGCGGGCCACAGAATGCCCCCTGCGTTCCCCGGTGACAGTGTCGTAGCCCAGGAGGTGGCCGCTGGCCGGGCCGTGTCCCGCGGGAGGTCCTGCATGGGCATCCCCGCACTTCTCCCTGCCGCCAGCATCCAGGCGTGGCGTTATGGGTGGCTGTCACTCGGATCCAGAGCCCTTACGTCCTTAAAATAGCACGGATTCTAGTAAGCGGGTTGTCGGTTGTTCCTCTGTTTATTGGAAAAAGCGTAGGAACAGATACTTATTTAGGAATTCAGTGCTGAAGGTGCCATAGCTGCTACGGATGCCTGCAATGTTCTAAGTTAGATGGAGTTTAAAACCTGTGTCTGTTCAGTAGCTCTAAACTTTTAACAGCCGGCTCTTTTTAAATGTTGTGTTGATGAAAAGTGCGGTGTTGAGGAGTGATAAACTTGGAATTACAAACTAGGGGAGAGGAGAACTGCTGAATAAATATAGCACTGAAATATTTCAATAAAAACTTGCTCCAAACATCATTACATTACTAAGATACATTAGGTCTTATTGTCCACTAATGTCCAAGAAAAGGTATTACAAAATGCTAGTCTTCTAGCTTGGTTATTTTTTTTTGTGTATGTTTTTTGTTTCATGGGATAAAAATAGTGGACAAAGGTGGCATATATTTTATTGTTTGTATTTGCTGAAGACCCACCAGGGAATAGGAGAAAAGAAGACAATCATCCCTTTAAGGCTGGTATTTGTGGTAGCAGTCATAAATCCAGTAAAAATCATAAGAAGACGTAATAAAAAAGTCAAACAGGTGGAGTGAGAATATGAGAGTAGAAGCTGAGGCTACGAGGAGCTAATGGGAGGAAGGTGTGGTTTATCACTAACGTAGCTGGTGCTAGGGCACAGCTTGAATGCTGCCCAAAATTCATCTTAACCTTTAGCTGCAGTACAACAGCCCTGAGTTTATACAGCAGTGTGTGAAACAGTGAGCTGGTGACACGATCCAGCTGCAGCTGTGGCAGCTCAGAGGTTGGAATGGCCAGGAGGGCCTTGCTGTCTTGTAGCAGACTGGGACTGCTGCTGCTCGGCTTGGTGGGCAGCTGGGTGCCCCTGTCCCTCCCCAAAGCTGGCATCACTGGGCTCCTGGAGTCCTGCAGCTCTGGGCACTTGCTGGTTTATAGCTGAAAGCACACTTGGAAATTACCCTTATTTATCAGCCTTGGAGGCAGATGACAAGTTGAAAACTGGTTAAAAAATTGGAGGCTGATACTTACTAAAACCAAACTTTAACAAATAGAGTCTACTCAGACATCTTAATGTGCACATATTAAATGGAAAACAAGATTGGAAAGTGGGAGTCCTGAGATGTGAGTTTAATGGTTTTTCTTTAATAGATGAGGATTCATAGTGTTCTTTTCTTTAATGTTAATACTAGCACTATTTAGCAACTTCAGAGTGCATTAAACCTATTATAAACCTGATCTTGACATATTTCAGACATACTGTTATCTCCCAAACTAATTGACTAAATGTGTCAGTGTGTAGAATTTTTATATCCATATTGAAGAACCAGAAAAACCCATAGAGTCTAACACATTAAGAAAGTGCATATCAGCAACACAAAATAAAGCAATTTTAAGTGTTAAGTGCTTTAGAACAAGGTGGTTTCACTTTCATGGAAGCCCTAATTATGTTGGTTAATGTTACAACACCTGTGTCTTGCTTTACAGTTGAAATAAGTACATTTCCCAGCACCTAGTTAATCACTATGTGACTTACTTCTGATTTTATGAATTCAGAGTCAGTTGTTCATGCTGGGGCCTCCCAGGAGGAGCTGCTCACCTTTAGAGAGCAGGGGTGGTGTGGGGCAGCCTGTGGGAGTTGGTCTGTATTGCTTGGCAGGGAAAAGCCCATCTGAGGGCTCCGCCTGGAGGTTGGCTTATCTGGGAGAGGCTTGGGAACGTGATGCAAGAGTGAATGAAGTCTAGGCACTTCTGTGTCATGATGTAAGTTGTTTGCATAACATTCTCCTCCTTTTTGGCATGGATGCAGATCACAGCGCCAGGCTGCTCCATAAGGATGAAACTTGCTTGAAAATGAAAAACATGGTCTGTTATTTATGGCTACTGCAGTGGTGCCTTGTAGGCCTGCTGGATGCAGGTTTCATTCTGGAGTTGCTGTGTGGATACTGTAGCAGAAAGTCTTAGGTTTTGTACCTTGAATCAGTACAACGAGGGGGCTGAGGCGGAGTTAGAGTGCATGAGCTGTGTGATGGATGCACTCCTGGCAGTTTCACCAGCTGGGGGATGAGTGAGGTGAGCCTTTATAAAGTTTTCAAATCTCCTTGTCTAGTACAGACCTGTTCTCAATCAATCAATAATTAGTGACTTTAAAAAAAAAAGATTTTTGAAGAAACATGTTTTCTTGTAGCAGGTTTTAAAATGTTTGTATGAAAATTTCATGTGGACTTCAATGTATTTGCGATAAAGTGAGTTTTCTAGTCAGTGAAAGGCTGGAAGGGGTCAACTAGAATGTAATGGCATTCTGACTGGCTTAGATTTATCTGCACAATGCAATCAGCAAGCTAGCCTGCTCTGATCCTACAGCTGCATGTTGTTTGAGAGGTGAATTGATCATCCTATTTTTTGTATGTTTTCTGAGACATGTAAGTATAAATCCTCTACAGTGAGTCATTTTGTTAGGTATTTAATGGGTTAAGCCTCTCATGATCATTCACACTATCTTCTGATGAACTGTCACGGGGTTTTTTGGTGGTTTGACTTTAGCATTCACATACATCCAAACCTGGATTTTGAGGCTCTGCTTTGTAAGTCTTAATGATACTTTAATTCTCAAAGCTTAGTGAATGGAATATTTATGTTGAATTAAACTTTATTTTAGAACAACAGTACTCTTTCACCTCAAATCTAACTTTCTGTTGGTCTGCAAATGAAGTTTCAATGCTTGGTGCTGTAAGTGCCATGGTATTTTCCCTGAGAGATTTAGGGATTTGCTACCCCAGTCTGAGCTCTTAATTGACCTTTTTTTTTTTTTTTTTTTAATTTGAGAGACAGTTCAAAGCAGGGATTCTTTTCCCCAAAGTTTTGAGGACAGTGACTCCAAGGGGAGAGCTGCTTTTAGGGTATTATATTATTATTTTCCTTTATTTTATAAGGAACTTCCTGTAATGTCAGGTTGTCTTGAGTAGATTAGCTTTTTATCCTTTCTGATCTTGAAATCCTATTAATTATTAGGAGAGACAGACTAAATGAGGATCGATTTAAGAAATAAAAAAAGCAAGAATGCCAAGAAGATACTTAAGTAAATGTAGAATGCCCTCTTTCTACTTACCAGCCAAAAAGGCTCATTACAGTCGTTAAAATGACCACTGCATTGTCATCACTGAATTTCTTGGGACAAATGGTTCTTCCTCCATTCCCAAGATAGCTGCTCAAAGGTACAAGTCTGCAGGGAAGGTGTTGTAGCTGTTTGCAGAAGATGACTGGATAAAAAACATGTTCTAGATGTAAGGGCTTGAAAGTGGATTTTGACTTGCTGGAGAAATAGATACAAAAGCAGGTGACAGCAGTCTGTATCAGGAAACTTAGAAAAAATAATAGCCTCTACTTACGTAAGAAAAAAAAATCCTATCTGTGCAAATAATGAAGGAAGAAGAGCCTTGTGGTTAATAAGTATACATTCTTTATATCTGAGGAGAAGCACATGCACTTGTACATAAAGAGGTTCAGAGCACGTGTGATCTCGCAAAATAATCCCCAGTGTAAGAGCAGGGCCGGCCGGGCTTCCCGTGCAGCTGCGAGCGAGGGATGGGCACTCCCAGCCCGGTACCATGAGATCAGGGCTGGGGGGAAATCGGCACTTCAGGTCTCAGTGAGGTCGTTTTCCATCCTTGTGAGGGGAGATTGGATGGTGAGGAAACAAGGGCTTGGTTCCCAGTTCTGAGTTCTGTAGTGGTTTGGAAATGCAAACCTCTGTTGATGAAAGCTCGTTTGTCAGCCGGAGGACCAAAGGGCTTTCTCGTGACACACACATGCTGCTGTGCTGTGCCCTTGCTATGCCTCTTCCCTTTCCATGTGCAGGCCTTTCTCAGGATCCTTGCACAAGTTCTTTCCAATTTGCATATTAGGGCTCTCTTGTATGTTTCTGAACTTATATAAGTATGGGGAAATCAGCTCCAAACTGTTACTGCTGTTTTCAGAGTGATGGTACCACTCTGCAGCCTTCCTGCTCTCACTTGTCCTGGCTGAGCTGATTACACTCGACAGACCTCCACCAAAATGCAGTGATCTCTTCAACTGCAAATGAGGTGAAATTTAAATTCGCTCTGAAATCCATCTGTTTACTCTCTCTGAACCTTTCTTCATTACTCCTGTTCCCCATTGTTCATTTTAAACTTGCTAGTTGTGCTTGCCTTCTGTACTGCTATTGTCTTGTGAGTTATTAAAATTTTTTGCAAAGTGCAGCTAGTATTTGAAGGCAATGGTTAAAATAACCAGCAGATAACTAGTCTGTTATCACAAAGAAGTATATTGATTTTTCCATCTGTCTGGTTTGCTGCATGTTCAATCCCTGACTGCCATGGGGTTTTTTTTAGTAGAAGGAAAGCCCCAGAGGTTCAGGTTTTTCTAGATTTTTTCAGTAATGATACTACTCTGTTCATTTTTTCATTTTCAGTCACTTATTTTTAGAATTTAAAACATTGCTTAATAAGACTTTCAAAAACCTGACTCCTAAACAAACTAGTGATCAAAACAATAAAGAATGCCATATGGCTCCTACCAGTCTTGATGCTGTTAAATTTCTGAAGAGTATATTCTGTATTATTAATAACATTCAGTGAAGCTCTTAGTGTGGGGAAATATTTACTGAAATGATTATGAAATATACTTTCCATAGCATTCTAACTCAGGATGTTCTAGTCAGAATAGCAGGAGTGGATTTTTTTGATTAATCCTTGAGTGCAAGAAGATGGATGCTGAGGCCAATATAAATTATGGAGGGGGGAAGAATATGCAGCAACTAAAGTGTTTAAAGATTAACAGTATCCTAATTTGTTATGTACTCACTCTTCATATAACATATGAAATTGAAACTCCACTTCAATAGAAAAGGGAAACTAAATTTAAAAAGATTGAATACTAATTGCTCTAAAAGCCTTCAGTATAATTTATATGAAACGAGATGGCTCAGAGCTCATATATAGGAATAAGCTTGTTTAAATCAGGATAATTTCAAGCTGTACTTACAAAGAAGTTGTCCTAAAATATCCACATGGTTAAAATGTGACTTCTGTCTTGTCATGTCTGGGGAACAGGAAATCTATTCTTCAAAAGTAAATGCTGTAAAGCTCTGATGCAGCAAGTAAGCAAGTTGCTGTAAACAGATAAGCATATACTGAAAGCTCAGTTACATCCCCTTGACATAAGTGGGGCCCTGCACAGTATCTGGAGTCTTTGTTGTCAAAGAAAGGCGAGGCATAAAGAAAATTAGAGCACAGCTGATGACTGATCTAATTTACTCATTAGAAGGGCTTGTTTTATGGATACAGCACTGAGCAAAATGCCCAAAGTTCTTCCACCTGTCAGGTGGATGTGGCTGGCTGAACTGAAAATTGCAGAAGCTCACTAGACAGCTGCTGGGTTTTGGTTTGTGTGGCTTTTGAAGGAAACAGGTAAGAGCAAGAAAATGCTTTTACATTTGAGTCTTCTAACAACTTAATTAGGACTGTCTAATCTTTTGACAGTTGAAATACTTTTTTTTTTAAATTTAATTGTCTCTGAAGAAACTGGAGGAAAAACTTAGTCTCTGTGTACGTGCTGTCATGGTTCTTATGTGCTTCTGACCTTGAATACATGAATATTTAAGGTTCCAAGATTTGTATATAGCCTTTTCTCTCTAAGTGAAACCAGAGATCCTCATAGATAGTATCCCATATTACATTTAAAAGTGAAAAACATACACAAACCATACGAGTGTTTGGGAGTTTAATGATGGTATTTTTAGACTTGTCTATCACTGAGCTGTGTAAGATTTAGATTATTTTTGTGAACTGTTGTTTTTAGAAATATCTGTGGCTTATTGTCAGCTGTTACATATATGTTGTATCAATAGGAAACAATTTAATTAACGTGCTAGTGAATCTCTTTTCTCTCATTAGCCTTGTATCAGTTTGCAAATCCATTGACAATATTAAATAATGATGAATTACAATTAATTAATTTAAAGTCACTGAATACACTGTTGCATGACTAATTTTAAGGGGATGGTTTTGTGCTTTCAGATGAGTAATAAAAGATTTATTTCATTGCTCTCTTCTACTTGGAATAAAGTGCAGACCTGCAAAAAAATAAATATCATAGAATGATATAATATCTTGAGCGAAGGAACTCACTAGGATCATCCTGTCCAATTTCACATTCTAGAGCAGGTCCAGATCATAAATTGAGTACTCTTTGAGAAATTTCAGGTGCTTCTGGTTCTCCTTTCAAATATTGGTCCTTGAAAAAGTTCCTGTGTGATAGTAAAACTAACCCAAACAGCAAAGGGGTAACAAACCCAAAATACATTAAATGTTTAGCTTTCTCACAATGAACATGAGCTAATCTTACTAGGTTAAATTTACAGATACCAACAGAACAAAAATAGTTTTGTAATAATGACTTTGACCGGATAGCCTGCTGGCCCAGCTAGTTTTTATTCTTTGAAGAGGAAGCTTGCCTTATCCAGCCTAGCTTATTAGAATGGGTTGTTGTTTTTAAATGTGAAAGCTGGTTGATCCCTCAAAGTCTAAGGATTGGTTACTTTATTTTTTAGTATGGCTTGTCAATTTTGCAGACTCTTCTGCAGAAGATAAGCGCAGGCAGCTGCAGTGCTGTTATCTCCCAGTCTACCTTTTTTTTTTTTTTTTTTTAATTTGACTTGAAGATACTTTTATAGGGCCTGTCTCTGTTTCTTTGCTCCTTGGTCTTTGATGTCTTTGAGATTGTTATCTGAATTTTGATCTTAAAGCCCCATCCTGATTCCTACCTCTTTTCCCATTCAGCCTAGAAACTCAAGCCTCCCATCAATTTCTGCTGCAGTTATGGAGTGTTTAGAAAAACGTGATTCAAGAGGAAACTCATGACCTTTTGAAGGCCAACATGAGGCTTTGGGTAGTAATTTGTTTTGATGATCAAAATAACCCAGATATATGTGGCTGTATGACTTAATTACAAAATCATGGCTATCCTTTGGTATAGGAGGGAATACTGGAAATAAAGCAGTTAGCCTTGGGGGAGAAAAGCCAACTTGAAAGAAGAGACTTGCAAATACTAGCACTTAATTGCAACAGTAACTCTGGATATATAAATTATTCTCTCTCCTAAATATGAAACATGTTTTATTGCACAATATAAAAGCTCCTGCTGGGAGAACTTCACAGAATTGGTCATAAAACACATTTTTATTGATGCTACCATGTACCAGTAGTCTAGATAAATAGCCTTCCCCACCATGAATACTGCATTTATTGCTCAGCAATGTTACTTGTAAGAAAGAAGCTGTCTTTGTCCTTGATGGCTGGCACTGCAGATCTGTTCCCCTTAACCACATTCTGTTTTATTTGTTCACAGGGTAGTCCTAGTTCCTTGAGAATTCACCAGATATTGGATGCCTGTGGTGAACCATGGCAGCTGATGATAAAGTGGCCATTCTAACTGATGATGAAGAAGAACAGAAGAGAAAGTATGTGCTTGCTGATCCTTTCAGCGGCATTTCCAAGGATCAAGATGTGCCACCCACTACTGAATCCCCTTCGACAGAGACAACCACTGTCCCAGAGGAAGAGCTGGATTGGTTAGAAAAGCACTGTGTCAAAATAAACAATGATCTTCTGATCTCAAAGGTCTTTTATTTTTTCTTCTATTCTGCATATGGCTCTCTCTACCCCTTGCTACCCGTGTACTACAAGCAGCTGGGTATGTCACCCAGCCAGAGCGGACTCCTGGTGGGCATCAGGTACTTTATTGAGTTTTGCAGTGCTCCCTTCTGGGGAGTGGTGGCAGATCGCTTCAAGAAAGGCAAGATTGTCCTCCTGTTTTCGCTCTTATGCTGGGTTTTGTTTAACCTGGGCATCGGGTTTGTGAGACCAGCTACCTTGAGGTGTGTACCAAAGGGCCTTCCCCCAGCACATCCCACCAACGCAAGCAGCCTTTTAACAACAATCCCACAAAATGCCTCCATGGCTTCTCTGCTAACTACAGTAAGTGCTGCATCCCCAAAAGTTCGTGAGAGGAGAGACCTGGTCACTTCCAGTTCAGTCACTTTGGAAACAACAGGGACACCAAATCCTGAAATAACATTCCTGGTACCTACACAGAGCAGCGACGGTGATTTTGTCTTGGAAAACAGTACCCATTTGATTTTGAAAAACACCACTGCTAGCCCAGCCTCACCAGGGAATGCAACTCCGAGTACCACCCCAGCTTCCATCAGCACGAAGCCAATGCCTTCTGACCAAGCTGTGCTCATTTATGATCAACAAGAAGTGGAGGCCATATTTCTACTCATTCTGCTGGTTGTCATAATAGGAGAATTTTTCAGTGCTTCCTCTGTTACCATTGTGGACACCATAACTCTGCAGTACCTGGGCAAACACAGGGACCGGTATGGATTGCAGCGTATGTGGGGCTCTCTGGGCTGGGGGCTGGCTATGCTGTCTGTGGGAATTGGCATTGACTATACTCACACAGAAGTTGCCATTGAAGGTCAAGGGTGTAAAGCTCCAGAGTACAAGAACTACAGGATTGTTTTCATTGTTTTTGGTGTCCTGATGACAATGGCGTTAATTGTGGCAACTCAGTTTCGATTTCATTACTCGCACTTCAAGCAAGATGAAAATAAGAGAAAAGAGGTAGAGATCTCACAGGTGGACAGAAATGCCTCCAATGAATCTTCAGATAACACTCCTACCAGTATAAGCCAGTCACAGTCTTTCAGTTTTTGGGACTTAATTAAACTGCTGTGCAGTATCCAGTATGGCTCCGTGCTCTTCGTGGCCTGGTTCATGGGGTTTGGATATGGCTTTGTGTTCACCTTTCTGTACTGGCACTTGGAAGACCTGAATGGTACCACCACTCTCTTTGGAGTTTGTTCTGTGCTCAGTCATGTGTCTGAGCTGACTGCCTACTTCTTCAGCCACAAACTCATTGAATTAGTTGGTCACATCAGGTAAGAAGGGAGCAATCATTAAAGAGCTATACAAAAAATGGTGACTCTCAGGCTCGGGCCTTGTGTTACAAAGTGAAATTCAAGCTAATACTTTTTTTTAAAAATTCCAGGTCCTGCTCAGTTATGTGGCTCACATGATGGAGTTTTTGTTACTTTAGGAGTTGAAAATGTTTTGAAATGCTTGCTTCGCATTTGAGTTGCATGTTAGTATGTGGTTTATGCCTGGCACCATAACCTTTTGCAGATGGTTCCAGAAGATATCCTTGTTCCCTGATGCATCACTCTGTTAGAGATCTTTACAAATTGCCACCCACTCAAGTGTTGTCTGTTTTTACATACAAATACCATTAGTTTTTGAATTTTTTCCTGTGAGTAGCAGCATTCTGCAAACCTCCTGCTTTAGCCTGGTTCCCCTTGCAGGGCAGCTCGTTGCCCCCACAGTAGCCTGGAAACGTGTCAGCTGCAGGCTGAGAGGGGAGAAGCTGAGCTGCGGAAAGGAGGTGAGCACCTCCTGTGCACATGTCCTCGTAATCAGACTCTGGGTGTTGGCAGAATGAGGTTGCAGCCTGCTGGTGTCATTTACCAATTCAGGATTTGCTCTCCTCCTTAAGTTGCAGCAGTGTGTCAGCTCTGAGGTGAGATGGCTGCAGGGCTTGTCCTGTTGTTTTTGCCTTGTGTCAGTGGAACTGACTGCTTCCAGCAAATTAGTGAACATTGGTTACCAGTAAATTCACTAAATTGTCTTAATTCCCACAATCTAAATCCCTTCACTACTCTTTAAAAAAAGCACAGGAGAGGAAAGATAGGGAAAACCCGAGTTAATGAAGCTGCAAAGGTGTTTTTTATGTTTACTCAGCTTTTCAGTGCATCTAAGCACAGTTGTGTGTTCCTAGTATCGTATCCCTTCCAAGTGCCCAGTTTATAATCATACAGTCATTGAGATGGAAGTATTTTTAAACTGTTTGCACTGTTCTTTTTGTGTATTCTGTTCTACGGTTTTACTCTTTGTTTTGCTTTTATTGGGATGAATATTTTTATTTATTTGACCTCTACTAAAAATGTTTGAGATGCTTAGCACAAAAATTTGAGAGATTACTTAATAGATGGTGGTTTTTGTTACTTTAAACTGAGAAGGATCTCTTACAGTCAGTCTTAATCTCTGAATTTGACAATAATTAGTAAGAGAAAATGACACCTTGCATGCAAAGCCTGGAGGAAGGATATGATGATGGAGGAGTGGTGAGAACAGCTCACAAGTCTTGATAGCTAAAGATAGCTTGGGTATGTTCTTTCAGTGTATCTTATAGTACAAAACTCAGGCTTAGACTTGAACTAAAGAAAGAATGAAAACCAAAAGAGTGGTAGGATTGTGAATAAGATGAAATAGAAGGATGGGAGCATTGGCCAGTGAAAAGAAGGATGATGTATGGGACTAACTCTGTTTTATTTTTTTTTGCCCCTGCTAAGCCTGGGAATCCAAGATTAGCACAAGATTAAATTGTTAAACACTAGTCCCTATTTCCTATGAAACAACATTCTCCATACCTACACCTGGGAAATGCACATTAGTCATATTTTAATGTTATCTAATGCTTACTTATGTTTAGTCATCACAGTTTGAGATAACTCAATGGTTGCCTGGCACCTTGTGCATCCTGAACTTTGTGTGTTTGAGAGAAGGCAAGCTTTTTTCCTTTTTTTTTTTTCAAAGAAAAATGGATAGGAGTTCATAGCTCATCTTCTCTGACAGCTCTGTATATGTGTTGTCTGCTGCCTTCTAGTGCAAATATTAAGTTCCCTGTTAATAAGAGCCAGTACCCTCTTTATCTTTCAAACAGCTTTAGCCAGAAGCATTTGGTGTTGATATTTTATTTATTTTTTAATAGCTCAAAATTCCTTTCTTTTGGGTTATTGGACTTCTAGATGTAGACATTCTTTCTGCAGTATTTTATCATTTATCATTCAATCTTTCTTTCCTGTGCTGAGTGTTTGAAGACAGGCATGAGTACCAGAATTGCAGGCATTGTCACAGTAGCAGGAAAAAATGCTATTGAATGTTCTTTGTAGAACTATAAGAAAACAGGTTTTACACCTTATCAAACAGAAGCTCAGTTTCCCTTTTCAAGCCTTGTAAAGCTTTCTGTTTCTACCATTGTGTGTGGTGGCATATAAAACCCTTACAACAGTTTGAAACCTCTTCTATTTTCACAATTTTTTAACTGATGCTCATATTATTGTACAAGCATTTTAAGCATGACCGTATTAAATATGTGCTGAAAAAATGCCCAGCTTCTGACTTCATCAGCTGTAGTGTTTATAGCCTGGTGCACTGCATGTGTGCATAGGTTGTGCATGCTTCTAGAGTTTCTTTGAAAGGCTATTAGAAAGAAATTCTTTCATGTGAGGGTGATGAGGCCATGGCACAGATTGCCCAGAGATGCTGAGGCTGCCCCATCCCTGGAAGTGTTCAAGACCAGGCTGGATGGGCTTTGAGCAGCCTGGTCTAATGAATGGTGTCCCTCCTTATGGAAGAACGAGGTGATCTTTAAAGTCCCTTCCAACCCAAACCATTCTATGATACTGTGACAAAAAAGTGTACAAAACCAGTTATGAAATGTCTAGATCCCATTGTTGAAAGGCACCTGGTGTAGAAACACTCAAAACTACCAGTGACTTAAGAAGGTGATGCTAAACTCTGAAAATAACTTCCTGCTTGAGGTTAAGCTTGAACGTGTTTGTCTGACCACAGTTCCAGCATGTGAGTTTTTATGGGAAGCAGAGACTGGTAGTCATGGCTGTAAACAGCTTAGACTCCTTGACACAAATATAGATTCAGTGCTTTAAATGTTTAATCTGGAAATTGAGTATGGTGTCTTTGTGGGTACTGTATATAGGGTTCATAAGCAGCATCTGTTTACATTTTCCATTTAGGCCTGATAAGGAGCCTAAGTGATTATTATAAATGCATTTTTGAAAAGACTCTGTAAATACACTAAAGTTTTTGTGTGACGCACTCCTCCAAAATCACATTTATAGAAATCTTCATAAACTGTAATTTACCTAAAATTCTGTACATATATTCTAACAAATTAAGAGGTAGAACCTGATTAAATTGCTGCTCTTAAACTCTGAATCCAAATCTTTCTGCAAATGTAACATGCAGGAAAAACGCATGTTGGTGACTGGTAAGTGATGTTGGAAACACGCTGAAGCAGGAGGAGGTCACGTCTCTGGTCTGGCTGTGCTAGGGAACAGCTGAGATGGGAAGAAAATTCCTGGTGAACAGACAAGGTTTCTGCTAGACAAAAGTGAAATTAAGCTGACTAGAACTCCTCCTAAACAGAGAGGTGCATCTATACTGCTGCTGAGGAAAAACAAGTGTACATGGTGAGGCAATTCCTTTGTATTCTCAAGAGTGTGTCACCTTGGACTTTTCTAGTAGGGGAATGAAGACAGGAGCCTGCAAACTTTGTGAGTTTGGTTACCTTTTGTGACCAGTGTGTCCTAATACATTTCAGAAATGTGGTTGTACGTAAGAACTGCATTAAGTTGTGGCTATGAAAGGAACCGAGTTATTTGCTTGGAACATAAGGCATTAATTAAAGGATGAGATGAAATTTATGTTTCACAGAACAAAGAACAAGCTTGTTCTCATTATTGTATAATAGTGAACTTTTTCATGGCTTCCCATGTTTTCTTCTTTGAATGCTTGGGCTTGTGTTGCCTAAAGGCAGCTTAAACCAGCTTTTCATGGACCTCACATCTCTCTGGAAGCAACAGAGCTTGGTTTGAGATATGACTGAGGGGGGATGACTTCCTGCCAGCTTGCCCTACTTGTTGAAAGTAAATTCATGTTGTTGTGAAAGGCACAGGCCTTTTTTATATCACTGACATGATGAAAACTATGATACTGGATTTTTCGCTGTCAGCATGTGTATTTGGAGACCTCAAATGTTGACAAGATGCTGCTGTGTTTTTGTGATGGCATTTCACTCTAGATTTTCCAGTGATTCTGTACCATTTAATTAAATCTTGGTGCATTTGTAGAAAAACTAACTGAAAAAGCAGCACAAAGAATAACAAGTCCTTTCACAGGGTCAGTGCTTCACCTTAATTATCAATTGCATTTTTTTATTTATCTTAGACCAAACCAGGGTTCAACCAAGCCCTATTTGGACAATAAATTATCCTTGTCCCTGAAAAAAATCCTTTAAAGGTTGCAATAGCACCCTTTCTCAAGCTGTAAACATGTTTTCAATTAAGTCTTTGTTTCCCAAGATCCATCTAAAAATAAGAGGACGGTAGCTGGATGAATGAGCACCCTAGAGGGAAGCCATGCTAAATCTGAAAACTGGAAGGGAAGAGTCATCGGGTTAAATATGCAATGGGAAATGCACTTCACAAATAGTCTCTATATTTCATTGTTTAAAAACTGTTGTAAGAGCTTTTTTCTCCTCTAAATTCTGAGATGCAGCATCTGCTGCTTTTCAACAGGATGGCTAAGTTTTATCCTGAGGCATGTTGTTAGAAACCATATTGCTTCTGTGGGATGTGTTTTAGAGTAGTTCTGAGCAGTTTGCAGATACTGGGACTATAAACTTATATTAATTAGGTTAAAATTAATTATTTTAATACAAACCTGCTCCAGGCTTTCCTTGAAATGGCAGAATGAATCTCTGGATGATTAGAAATGAAGGTTGTTTGGAAAGGATGTTGAATGCACTTAGAAATTATCTCTCTGAAACACAATCGCGTGTAGAGAGTGGCATAGAACTACAGACCTTAATTAAAAGCTCAGTGGGTTTGCTGCGTCTTTGATTTTTTTTTTTTTTCCTGTTAGGATTTTAAATGTGTTGAATGGGCAAGAGGAGAGTTTATGTTTGGGTGTAGGACTTAAAGGACGTATTTTGTGTTGAGCAAGTGCTTTGGCAAACTGTATGCATGCAACTAACATCTAAATCAGTAAGCTGTATTATAACATGCCAGAAAGGGAAAGTGCAAACTATCCTGACTTCTCATTTCTTTATTTCCTTCAGAGTGCTTTATATTGGTCTGGCCTGTAACACAGCACGATACATCTACATCTCGTATCTGGAAAATGCCTGGACTGTTCTTCCGATGGAAGTGCTCCAAGGTAAGGCAGAGCACTCATGACCTTCTAGCATAAGATCAGGTGCTTCCCTTTATCTTTTTTTCAAGTGAGCTGTGCTTAATTTAAAAATCTGGTGTTTCTATATTTTTTTGTCCACAAATACCCCAGAAGGTGCAGGCTCATAAAACACATAAACCACTGCTGTTTATCCTGGGAAATATTTGATGTCAAAAGGGTGGGTGTGCATTGATTGTGCACAGTGCTCTGTTTATTCAACCAGAACTGTTCGAGACCAACACACCCTTTAAATAAACAAAGAGACAGAAGCATGAGCTGGTACACACCTGCTGCAAATCCTGTTTGGTGATAAATGTGCACTTCATTAAATGCAAGAGGTCCTTGAAAGGATGCCACGAAAAACCCTCCAAACACAGTCTGGGTCATTCTGTCTCTGTTAAAATATTTCAGTTTTTCAGTTCCATCAGTACTTTTAGATTATAGGATTTTTCTTTAATAGCTAGAGTGGGATTTGTCTCAATAGCTTTCTCAATGCTAACTGACCGTCTTTAAGACAGATGCCCTTTCACAAACTTATTTACAAGGACAGAGGTGTGGACTTGAGTAATTCAAGTAACCCAACTCCTGTTTTCAGATCCTGTTGTAGAAGTCTGTAAGACCTACATTGCAATGTTGAAGAATACATTGTTCTAACTTAGTTTTTATGATGTTTTTTGTATCTTTGTACTGAGTACCACTTTTTAAAACCATGAAAAAATTGAACTATTTTACTTTCTATTTCTTCAATATTTGAAGAATATAATTTTTTACCATCTTTTGGTTTTTTTTGACCAGTATTTTGGTTTTGTACAATAATACTTTGAAATTTTTCCACAGGTTATACTTAGAAGTTTTATTCTTCTATGTGTACTATAACTTGAACTTTAATTAACCTTTTCTACTATATTTGTAGAAGTCTTTGTAAGCTAGACTTTGGGTAACAAAATGCCATTAGAGAGCACTGTGTGGATCTCTGCATACACACAGAAGGAGATCTATTTGTGTCCTGGCTTCTTACCCTCCCTAACAAAACCAGTTTATCATATTATGACTGCCACAACAGCAAGCTTCTGAATTTTGTTATTAAAAAGCCCCCAAACCATAACTATTGAATTGATACTTCATTACTCGTATCAAGTGTTAAAATAGGAAAATTTTACAAAAAAGCTGAAGAACGAGTGTGTGTTATACTCTCTCCTGTTTAAACATCTAGGGAAAACAAATGGTGAATACAAAGCTTTGGAGGTCGCCTTTTAGGTAATCCTGTTTTAAATATATCCCATATCTTGATCTTTAAATATAGGAAAAAACCCTTGTGGTTTCACCAATACAGCCTTAAGTTTGTGCCTGGAAGCGTCCTATAAGTCACGGCTGAAAAAGAAGTTTCTTGTACTTTGAAGGTGGTTTTTATTCTGCTGAAATTTCAATATGAGTTGCACATTATGTAGGTTTGCCTTTACATACAGCAAGGCTGTGAGGAAGTGGTTTTGGTGGGGGGTTTTGTGTGGCACAACCCTGAGTAATTGAGATTTGAACAAAAATATTAAGGGCCTTCCAAATAATTCTTTGTCATAAATGTATCTGCCAGAGGTTACCATATTTAGCCACTGCTGAATCGTGGGCTCCTTGGTTCATCTGGCTAGTTGCAGTTATTTATAGTCAGCAAATTAGAAAGCTAAACCCAAACCAAACCCACCACAGCTTCCCCCCCACATTCCCCAGCACCCCAGTCTCTGTGTTCTGTGTGCTCTTTCCAGCCTGCACCAGATGTCATTTGTGGGTCCCTGAAATCCTTGGGTGCCCTGTGTGTGACTGACCACTGCCAGTGCATTTGTAGGATTCTGGTCACTTCATGCAGTGTTGCCAAATGGGGGATCAAGGTAATCTTTTTAGAAGTACTGTTGACTTCCCCCTTTTTCATTCCCTTCCTGCTCTTAACAGTTTTCATCTCTTCTAGAGTTGTTTGTTTTTTTTTTCTGCAGCAGTTCCAAGTCCTGTTTCTTTGGACTCTGCTTTCTCTTCCACGTAACCACTGAATTGTCAGTGGCAGTAAGAAGTGACACCTTAATGAAATTTGGTGTGGTGGAAGCTCTTACTTTTAAGTAAGCTTGTTGACAGAGGGAAGCAAGAGTTGTAGTTGCTTTCCCTATGTAAGGACTAGAAGTATTGAAAATAAAGGAGTAGATTGTGTAAAACATGTGGGCACCAGGTGGGCCATCAAGTTGGCAGGTCTTTGAAACCCCTCGGTGAAGTCCTTGTTCTAATTATACATAACTTTTTTCCAGGAAGCTGTCAAATTCTGTGTAACCCTAAGTTCCAGCAGCTCAAGGGGTTTTAAGGCTAACAAAAGTTCCAGTTGACGTTTGTAAAAATTAATTTTTCTGTTTAATATGTTTCTGCAATACAAGCAGATTAGCCCCATGTGCTGTTGCTGAAGGGCATGGAGACATTTCTGGAAGATGACTCTGCAGACTGCATCTATTGATTGTAATAAGAACCATGCTGTGTTCCAGCTGCTGTTTGTAGCAGGGATGAGGACAGCTCTCACTGCATTGCACTCTCAAAGGAGTAAATTATGAGATTTAAATTCACTGCTCAATTTAAAGTTTGCAACCACTATGCTGTATTGACTTGCACAGGCAGTGTATGAAAATAAGAGCTAAGGCTGAATCTGTAATAACTGAGATTTCATGTAAAGCATATATATCTATGTCATCAGTCTGTGAGCACACAGGCAATCTTGTTCATTTGGCACTTAGCAGATGAAATTTTGCTATGCTAGTTAGCTTCAATTTATTGTTCCAGGGCAGTGGTCCAGATTCTCTGATAACGGCTATGCTAGCTCACCAATCTGCATGACAGGATTTTTTTCTAAATTACAAAACTATATTGTTAACCTGAAAATGAGCTGTTTTCACTTGGCAGTTACTCAGCAAACTCCAAAACAAGTGCTATTCTAAGAAGTGACTCCCACTGATGTTCCAGCAACACAGTTTTATGTCTAGAGAGCAAAGAGTTTGGCCTTTAGCTGACAATATTTATGATACATATTTCTCTTTAAATAAATTTGGATCCCCAAATCTTCAGCTCATGGTTTACATATAAGTTATCCTAAATTCACTAAAATTACAAGCATCACTCTAGGGTTGCTGCACTTGTTGGAACTGTAGTGCAGATTATGAAATGGTGGTTAGTGGTTTTAGCAAATAATGTCACAATATATATAGTGAGCAACTTCTTTTAAAAAGAATTGTGGTTAGCAGTAACAGTAATCCAGAAGCAGACTTCTTATGCAAGTTGTGGTAAAAACTGTGCAAATAGTCACTGTTGTATAAATAATTATAATAAAAATCACATTAATAACGTACACATACTAAAATAAAAACGCTATGCCTTTAAAGGCAAGTGTAGCAAGCTATGGATTTGTTTTCAGAGGAACTGGGAACACTGTGTTCTAGTGGGACTTTCATTGGTAATGATCAAAACATTCAAGAACCTGTTGGTTAAGTTATGGCCTTTTGTGTTCAAACAAACTCAGTGGTGTGTGCTTCATGGTTCAAATAATTTCTGATGTGTTTTTTATTTGCCTGGCTTTAAGAATTGACTTGCTCCTAATAGCTGATAAAACTGCATGTTTTATGTTAATTGATGTACTTTCTAAACCAAAACCGCTTTACCTATTTTAAATTAGCTCTGCTTTGTTATTGGGACAGTTCTGGGTTGCTATTTGCAATGCAAATCCATGGACCTGCACTAAAAAAAATTGAGACTCAGTGAGTTTTAAAACTCTCAGACTTTTTTCACAGAAAATCTGTGAGTTTTAAAGTCTTAAACTATACATGATAAGGTAATACAGACTCATTTTAATGCAGGTTTTTTGTTTTTGAACACAGTGATGTACTATTGCCAAAAACTTGAAAGAAAGCTGTATACACACATATATATAATACCCAAAGCTTGAGGAATTTTGGGTTTGATTGGAATGAGTTTGACCTGTACAGACATCTAATGTGTATACCTGCACTATATCAATTTCATATAGTGCTATTTATCATATTACCTAAGCAAAATCCAAACTATTCTGTATGTTATGAAAATATGTTTTTTTGCTCTTAGGAGTTTTTAGCCTAAAAGCTTAAGTAATTATTGATTGTCCAACTGCTCATTAGTAAGTCAAGTGTAGAGGACAGAAACATGTTGACTGAATCATCAGTTGTGCCAATATTTGTTTAAAACTGAAGCAGTAGAGCTTAGGCATCGGTAAACTGTGATGACTATTTTTAATACCTCCGAAGTAAGGAAAAAGATATTCCCACTCAGTCTGAGGGTGGCAAAATAGTTCAGGCTTATTTAACATGTGATGCACTACAAAACTGTTTTGTTTTTCTAACTTCTCCACACCCCTGCCTTTTTCCTGTCTTGTTCTTCCCCATTCCACAAAGCCCCCAGGCAGGTGCTCCAAGGCGAGGGCTCCACCTGCAGCCAGTCTCAGTGCTGACGGTCAGGCACTGGCCTTGCCTTAGAGAGCCTGTGGGGGGAAAAGGTTCCCAACCCCAAATCTCCCGGGAATGTGATGGACAGACACTTGCATGGTCTCTGCTGGGGGCTGGGGCTGCCGTGGGGCCGTGGTGGATGGCAGTGAGGATGGGGCTGCTGTGGTGGATGGCAGTGAGGATGGGGCCGTGCTGGATGGCAGTGAGGATGGGGCTGTGCTGGATGGCAGTGAGGA
>JAHLSL010000055.1:3090525-3113520 GCA_025920805.1 Petroica traversi
GTGCTGGATGGCAGTGAGGATGGGGCTGTGCTGGATGGCAGTGAGGATGGGGCTGCTGTGCTGGATGGCAGTGAGGATGGGGCCGTGGTGGATGGCAGTGAGGATGGGGCTGTGCTGGATGGCAGTGAGGATGGGGCTGCCATGAGGCCGTGGTGATGGCACTGAGGGCTGTGGCAGCTGATGGCAGTGAGGATGGGATTGCTGCAGGAGTGGGTGCAGTGGTGGCAGCAGGAGGATGGCACAGCAGCAGGCAGGCACACTGATCCTTCCTCTCAACAGCAACCATGGAAAGCGACATCTTTGGCCTGTCCTGAGCAGCCTGTGTGCTGTTCCCATCTGGAACATTCCATGCTAAATGCAGTGTGTTGGAGTTGAGTTCAGAAGGAGTTTGCTGGGAGGCACTGTGTTTTCCGGGGAAGTAAGAAGGACAGGAAGGGATTAATTCTTGCATGGATGGCATGGATATCACTGATACTGTTTGGATTTTATGACCTTTGTGCTGCCTTCACCGTGGCAGCAAGGAGGCTTCTGAGAGGGATCAATGCTTTGATTGCCTGCAGCTTGTGAAACTGGGATTGTATTCCAAAGTCCCTGGGTCACTTCTGAAGGCACAAGGAATCTGGCAGAGAGGCTTGTCTCCCTAGGGACTGTATCTCAATAACCTCAATAAGTGAGGTTGTCTTAGAGGGAGAAAGAGCTTTTGCCAGGCTCTGTGGAAGGAGTTGTCCTGTCTCCCACTGGCTTGGTTGCCAGTATCACATTAGCAAAAGCTGATTTGTACTTCGCAGGCATTTGTCACTGGGGGGATATTGTTGGTTTTTTTCTCCATGTGCTCCAGCTGGTGATGCAGTTGCTCAGGTGTTGTGTTGGCACCCCGTGGCCACGATGCTCCTGATGGTGTTTCCTTTCTCCAGGTGTCACTCACGCAGCTATCTGGGCAGCCTGCATCTCTTACCTCAGTGCAGCAGTGCCTCCAGAGCTGAGAACATCAGCACAGGGAATCCTGCAAGGTCTCCACCTGGGGCTGGGCAGGGGATGTGGAGCCATGGTTGGAGGAGTTCTGGTAAATTACTTTGGTAAGGAAAAATCTTACTGAACATTTTAATTCTGATTTTACTGAACTGTTGGCTTTAAACTCATTTATGGTGTAGTTATTGTTATACGTTAAAGGGTAATACATTTTGTATGGATCACAGAATCATAGAACTGCTCAGCCTGGGGAGGGCCCTGAGAGCTCCAGCCCAGGCCCTTGATCAAACAAGGTCAGCACTGCATTTGGACCAAATTTCTCATAGCTTTGTTCTGTCAGTGCTCCAGATTGATTCAATATGTTATGCCTAGATATTTTCATTATTGTGTTGAACACCCAACCTGATCTGTAAGTAAGATGAATGAATGCTTTGTGAGAGAATAGGTTGATACTATAAAACCCCTTGATGAACAAATGAGAATCTAATTACTTGCTTAAAAATCCTCTGCAAAGCCTGTTGAAGAAGTGATGGGGGAGGAAAATATAATGAAACAAGCTAATAAGAGTTCTGCATGGGCAATATATAGTCAAGAAGCACATAATGCTGACTTATTTTATTTTATTAAGTAAGTAGGTTCTCAATTTAGAAAAAAAATCTCATTACAGGTCCTGCTGCCACATTCAGAGGAATAGGGATGGCTTGTTTAGTGATTCTGCTTCTGTTTGCACTGATCCAGTGGATGTTAGTTCCTGATGAAGAAGAAGGTAAATAAATGCTCGTGTCACAGAGACACTACAGAATTAAAGTAGTGAAAAAAGATCTCTCTGTAGCTGCTCTTGCAGCTTTAATTTTGTATGTTTGGTGTCTTAACTTGGATTTTGACAAAAGTTTGTTCTCAAGTGGGAAGCTTTTATCCTGAGCAATGAAGAAATTGAAGCGGTATGCTGCTGCTGCTGCTGTAAGAAGGGCAGCATTGAGTTCTTTAATATCCTTAGAAGGAAAACATTATATATTTTGCTGCCTGTATGTCCTCTCAGTTCTGAGAATCCCTTAGGTTAGTCTGAAGAGCTGTAGTGAGTCATTCCAGTTTCATCAATTCTTTAAGGTCACCTTGATCCCACTTTGTGCTCTCATGTTCTACCAGTCGAAGCCACCTGCTAGAATTGTAGAGATGGCTTCAGAGGACACAAAGTTTTATAGATTTTTTTTTAAACCTGAGATATCTCCCTTCTGGTGGTACTTGAACTTTTTAGTCTCTACCTTTATCAATATAAAGGCTAACCAGACACTAAATACTTGGAGCAAAGTTGGGGGTTTACCATCAATCTAATTCTTACAAAGACAATAAAACTCTGGCAAACTGTGAAAAGTCATGAATTTTTGACCTGCTTTTTACCCAAATACTTTCCAGTATGAGCTTTGAGTATGAAATGCAAGTTAGTTTTCTTTAGCTGGAATATTAAATTAGCTAGCTTCAAGTTGCCTCTACTGAAGTTCAAATATGGTTTTTGCTAGTATTTTCTTCACCTGTGTTCAGGTGATAATGACAATAAATGGAAAAGTGAAAAGGATATTTGCTGCTTCACTTTCTCAGCAGCAGTTAATTTCATGTGAATTTACAAATGGCCAGTTGTTCATAGTGGCCTTATTCTCTTTGTTTCTGACTTTGGCTTTCATTTAATACACTACCCATACAGTGTGTATGTAATTTTAAGCATGACAGTAATTAGGCTGCTTTCAAACACACCAGTTGGATGAGTAAAATGAAGCATGTGGTCAAGTGTGTGCAGGATTAGTCTCTTCATTTCTTTGCTCCTACAGAACATCCAGCCCTTGCTTAAAATATTCAGTACTGTCTAGGAATTTGTAAAAGAAATATGATTTCACAGTTTTGAAAAGAAAGATGTTTTTAATCTGCAAAATACTTTATTTGGAAAAAAATATTTTTTCAAAGTTCACAAAATGTGTTTTTTACAGAGAACATGGAGCTATTACTGAAAATATCCCACAGTTATTAAAAATCTGTTTAATTATTTTTTCTATAAATACTCTGGCTCTTCAGGATTGTCAGGCACCTTGTGTTGGGTCATGGCATTCATTTTATGGTTGACATTTCAAGATAGCTGTGAAAACTATTACAGTTTATTGGAAGGCCTTAGATGTAAAGGCCTCTTGGGAGGATTTCTTCCCTTGGCTGAAACTCTTTGACAGATACTTTGTCTTCCAGTGTGTCACTATCCTTAATTCTTGTCTCACTAACTGCATGACTGCATAGTTACTCTTTGCTGAGAGTTTTTCATGTTCCTCAGCCACTGGTTCAGTGGCACAGCAGCCGTGCCTGTGGGGCACCAGCCGTGTGTCCCTACCAGACTGTGCTGGGTCTGGCTCCTGGTGTTTGTGCCAGTGCTCTGCTTTCAGGGCAGTGATAACCACAGTGTGAAAGCAAGAAACACTTCATGCTCATTGTCTGCCTCAGGGTGGGTTTTCTTTTAAGCTTGTTGTGTTTGCCAGTGACGATTTTGTTTTAAACTTCAGAAAAGACAATGCTGGCGGAAAGGATTCCAGTGCCTTCCAGTCCTGTTCCCATAGCAACTATTGACCTTGTGCAACAGCAGTCGGAAGACATCATGCCTCGGACTGAGCCCAGACTCCCTCCAAAGAAAACTAAACACCAGGAAGAGCAGGAGGATGTGAACAAGCCTGCCTGGGGCATCAGTTCTTCTCCATGGGTCACCTTAGCTTACGCTGTCTACCAGATAAAAGAGATGGTTAAACTATCCAAAACCAATCCAGCTCCTGAGAATCAGCCTTTACAGGTAATCTTCTAATGCTGAGGAAGTTCTTATGTAATTTTAGCTGCTTGAAAACCTTTATAGTCGTGTAAATTTCTTAGTACCTGGCAGGTATTTTCTGTCCAGCTGGTAATAAAGCTGGACTTGTGACACAGTAGTTGAAATACTGAGTGAAATAAGAGTTGTTTCCTATGTAATGCAGCAGGAATAACTATTTTTGCAAGTAGTATCTTCCTGAAGATGATAGGAGACAGAGAAAGGGACTCTGTTTTACAGACTTGGATATATTTAGATTCCCTTTAAGTTTACATTTCTTTTCATATTAGTTGGAACATACAGGTTATGCATTTTGCAAAATTTACAAGGTGATAATTGAACATGAAGTTGCACAGCTGCTTAACAGACTGCAAAATTATTTTTATTTAGTTTTGCTTTCTAAGGTGGTGCTGTTAGCCATGTACATGGTTACTGTATGCCAGACAGCTACTGATTGGATACAAAACCTTCTTCTCAAATGAAGTTAATATTTTTTTTATCTGGAATTACACCAGATAAGAGCCATCCTGGGACTTGAAATACCTGGTGGCTGGTGCTTACTGTGCACCATTCCCCTTCTGTTCAGTCTCCCCCCAGAACAGCTTGTAATGGCTTCCTCAGTGGTTGGATGGGCTTGGATCTTCAACTTGTAATGGTCTGGCCATGCCTTTCAGGCTGGAGCTGGAGCAGACTGCTAAGCCCAGTAGGGAAGTGCTGTCAGTCAGGGTTCAGAACAGCTTGGTCAGTCTCAGCTGCTGTGTTTACCTGTCTGGAAGGGGTGGGTGAGACTCCTTGTACCCAGTAGGCGTAAACACAGAAATGCTTTTTTCACAAGTGCTGTCTTTAGAAATGGGTAATTTGGGATATGAGAGTGAATCAGCAGAGCAGTGTGTAGGAATTTCACCTGGTCGGTGTTCTCGCCTTTCTTACTTGACTTTAATTTTGGAAATGTGTTGCAGGCATGCTTTAAGTTGGTTGGGGTTGTTGTTTGGTTTTGACCTTTCCAGAGTCAAAGAACGTGAGCTGAAGATATCACGAGGTCTCTGACATCAAAATAATGTGACCAAACAAACTGCTTATTTTTCCATTGCAAATGTCCTCAGGGTCTTGGTTACTGTAAGCTGCCCTTTGTTGAATCAGAGAAAAGAAGTTACACAGAACATAGGCAAAGAACAAGGAAAGAAAAGAATGTCCTGCAGGTGTGTGGTGTCTGAGAGTGACTTGTCCAATGCTGCCAGACACATCACAGCTGCTTCCTTAAGCACTGTGAAGTGGCCAGAAGGGCTTTTGGGCCTGTTCTCTATGGCACATGGTCTCTTCATTATGCTTTTCTTGCTGTAAAAGTACAGTGCTGATATAAAAATACTTCCTGTTGATGTGCCAAAATTCAGTGCACCTCATTGTATCATTTTCTAATATGTATTCTCCAAAATTTTGCATCCCTGTTTCAGTGCCCCAAGAGGACAAACTTGCTCCAAAATATTTCAGGTTTTGTGCTCAGGCATTTATTTTAGGCTGATGATATTAAAATACTGAAACTAGGAAAAGGCTGCCCAGCTCACTTATTAAATTTGTTAAATAGCTTCCTTAAAATGAAAATAGAAGGGAGGGTTGGTGCACAGAGAATTAGTGACAAAAATTATTCCTTCTTATTTCATCAAGATTTTGGACCAGTTTTGCTTCTGCTTGCTCAAACAAAGGGACGTACTAGCTTTTTATTCTCCATGCTTCAGTGCAAAACAAATAATCATAGGCGGTGAATCACCTTCTAATGAAATGTGTTAAGAGTGTAGGTTTGCTGTTTCAGCCCTGGGAATATAACTGGTGTTTATGTGTGCTCTTATGTTCCATGGTAAGGCTTGCTTGAGAAGATGGATGGATCTGTACATCAGTACAGCAGAAATTCTGCAAGTCAGAAAGTCTGACCAGTACCTTGGGGAGGAAGGGATTAACTGAGGAAAGCTGTATTAAAAGAAGCATAAAATAAAAGTTGTAGACTTGCTTAGTCAAAAGAATTATCTTGTCTAAACATTTGAAGTCCAGTTAATTGTTTTTTTCCCCTTGAAACACAACAAGTTTGTTTTTTGCATGCTTCTTGGGAAAGTGCAGTTAGGAAAAGAGATTGAAGGTAAGCTGCTGTCTGCTTGCTATTAGTGTCATCTGGATTTAAATGTACTACTTTTGCTTTGCTGCTTTAAGTTTGACTTGTTTTGTTGCGGGCATTCAAAGCAAGTGCTTTGTGACTTTCCAGCAGTGCCTGAATGCATCTGGGGGTGTGCAGTGGGGACAGTGTCCTGAGTATTTATGTTGACTTTTGGCATGCAATCCTTTCTCCTCTTTTTAGAAAACCAATGAGAATTGTAGTGCTTCGTCAGCCAGCTCAGCAAGGCAACCCCAAAACCCGACAGATTCTGAGCAGTCCAGAAATTGTTTGGCACCAACACCTACAGCACCATCAGATTCCCAAGCAGATGGCAACCGTGTTGTGTTGGATCATGATGCTCAGCCTGCTGCTGCAGGGCCCTGACATGCGCTCATCTTACCAAATCCAGTGCATGGAATTCTGCTTCTCACCTGGGAAACGCTGGAGTAGGAGCTCAAAAGTAGGACTTCCTTCATCTTAACAATCATAACGTGATGCAGTGCAAGCTTTTAACTATATAAAGAATATTCATATGACTACACAGAGCAACATGAGCAGGGAAGCCAAAGGTTCGAATTCTTGAGGGAAGTGATGTGACCAGATACAATGGTAGGAAGAATTCTCAGCTGCTTTGCTAATGCTGAGTCAAGTGCTGTGAGATTTCTTTGCCATCTGTGGAAAAAAGGGAGTTCACTCCTCATTTGTTGAGGCAGTGTCTGACTTGGTTGGATAATTATTTTTCTTTCAATTTATTCCCAAATCAAAATTAAAAGACTTTTTAACAGACACTGAGTTTCCCTGAACAGTCTATTAGAAAATACCAGTAGTTCTAGGAATGTCATGAAACTGTGTCTGGA
Source organism: Petroica traversi (assembly GCA_025920805.1). Taxonomy (NCBI): domain Eukaryota; kingdom Metazoa; phylum Chordata; class Aves; order Passeriformes; family Petroicidae; genus Petroica; species Petroica traversi. Next base: position 3,097,325 of record JAHLSL010000055.1, read on the forward strand.
AAAATTTCTCAGAAACAGAGAAGCTTAAGGAAGCGTATCTTACTAGTACGGTGATGGATTAAGTAAACCACACGCATATTTAAAGAATATGTTTTTGAAGCTCATGTTCTGTTGTTTGAGATAAAGGTTTAGTTCTGCAAAGCAAAGGTTTTGAACTGGCATTTTAATGCCACACAAAAGCTGGAGGAAGGCTTCTGAAGAAGTTGCCCTCTGTGCTTGCAGCCCTGCAGTTGGGTGTAAGGTTGTGTGCGATTGGGTAATTTTAGGTTTGATGTATTGAGACAAGAATTTTTGATTAAGATTGCACAGCCTAAGATTGATCAATGATCTTTTGGGATTTTTTATTTCATCATCTATACAAGGGTTTATTTAATGCAGTGTAGTTACTGTGGTTATTTATTAAGAAAATAGTAAGCTTTAAGTGCCTGAGGAAGGTGGGGGGGTAGGGAGGAATCACCTAAAAATCTCAGTGTTTAGGATTATAGGGGGAAAATAGTGGATGAAGAAATCAAGTAGAGTGAGAGATTCTCAGGAGGAAGCAAATGTAACTCAGTTGCAGTATGTTTATTAGGAAGTTACTTTGCCCGATGTCAAGACACTGGAGGACTTTGGATTGTGTTTTGTTAAGCTTCTCAATACTGTCTGCAGCCAGCTTGTGCTGCTGCATAGTGAAATTGCTGCTGGAGGGAAATCCTCGGGCTCAGGGAAGAGTCGGGGGGGTTTAGTCAGGATAGTGTTTTGGCCCATTGTCTTAGATGAACAGCTGGTTCTGAGCACTCAGCTCCCATGGGGTGAGGGAGCCCTGCTCAGCTTCCCTCCTGGAGGTGGAGCTGAGTGCGAGGAGCCTTCTGAGGGGAAGGAGCTGCTGTGGGGCTGCACTGAGCCCGCAGCATGGCCAACAGGAGCCCAGAGCCAGAAGGGGAAGGTGGCAGCAGCTGAGCAGGGAGGGAGTGCACAGGTTTGCCCACTTTGACATCTGTTAGCTTGACTGAAGGGGTGTCCCGTAGCTGTGCTTTAGCTGTGCTTTTAGAACAACCCATGTTCTGGCAGTGCCTGGGACCAACACCATAGACAATAAAAAGAAACATCAATGACTAGCCACTAGTTACTTTTTTTGCACTTGAATGTACTGTACTCACATAAATCCTCATGACTTGTCTAAGTGTCCTTTAAAATCAGAAATGTATTTATTGTATGTTTGTATACCTTGGGGGAGAACTAAAGACTGAACAGGTGACAGGACAGAAGGATGCTAAAAATCATCTTGAGGCTAACCAACCATTTGTTGAGTTCATGCTGTACGGTGTTACCTCAGCTGCTACTGCATAGCACCTGGATTGTGAAGTGAAGAGCTTGTACACTGTGTTTACACTTCAGAATTGTGTATTTGAAATGCCTGCTCTTTTTGGAATTGTATAGTCATTCTATGTTGCAAAATGGACATGTACACCTGGATTTTGATATTTGTGAAACTGTAAAAACTATGGTAAGAAATATAAAATATCAGTAACATATTTAATAGTATCAACATGAACTTTTATTTTATTTGCTCATATTACAATGTTAGCAGTGAACATAACCACCTGAACTGAAAATAACTCAGTGATAATGACCTTCTACTAAAATCACTGGAGGATGCTGAACCAAGAGCCTGGGAACTACTCTTGCACTGTGTTAAAACAGTATTTATAATAAAATCTGACTGTAGGCACTAATTCCCTTCTGTGGGGTGCAGGGAGTTTAAGGGACACAAACCAATGTGCGTTGTAAAGTGGTCAATATGGAAGAGTGCAGGGCATCCCTATGAACACCACAGAGAACAGAGAAAAAATGTAACATCCTTTGTTAAGGGAGAAGGGCTTTTATAACAGGGAAATGGATTAATGTCTAGATTCAGTTCCCAGATTTTCCAGCTGAGCAGTGGACAGTCTTGACAATTGTGTTTCAGTAAGGCTGTGTCATCTCCACATATCACAGGAGCACTGTGCCAGTGAACAGAGCTCCAGTGACTGCAGCTGGGTTTTGTGGCTTTTGTTTATGAAACCCTTCTAGTGCTGGAACAGGCCTGAGAGGATTTTTAAGGTCACTATTAGCTGCCCACTAAGGTAGCCATCATCTTTCTCATGTTGCTGCCATTCTGTTTTGCATGCATTTAGTATTTTGCTTCTCTGCTTTGGGTATTATTTACCCATCCATGCCAAATGATGGAGCTCACAACTACATACAGCATGCATTGATTTTTATTTAATTTTTATTGCTTTTTAACTTTTTTCCTTGTTGAAGTAGGTGTACCTGGTATTCTTCTAAAACGTAATTACCTAAACTGGGTGGGGGGGGCTTTCCCATTTAACATATTGCTTAGGAAAAACACTACCTTAATGTATAATCTGGGCAATTGTATGAAAATATGTATTATGTACTTAAATAGTACATATATGTACTCACGTTACTCCATATTATGAAAGGGTAATCATCACTACCTCACTAAAGAGGACATCCAGAAAAACTGTGTGTTTAAGCTCAGACAAATCTGATTCTTCTCCTTGGCCTCTAGTTGCTTGGATAGGAGTTCTTGGCTAACTGTGAAGTACACTGGAAAAAAACCTGTGTACTTGTAAACATGAAAAAACATTAAGACATTTCTTTGAGTATTCCTTTGCCTAATCTGTAATGATTTTAAGTACTCCATTTTCATGATGGTAACACAGACAAAGATTAAATAAATCTAATTTGGTCTGTGGTAATTGTTCAGGGGGGAGTTTCCACCCTTCTCCCAAACTGTCCAAAATAATGAAGCTTTCCTCTGTTTCACAGTAACTGCTTGTTACTAGTGCCAGAGCCCCCCAAACCAAACCTGACTTGCAGAGTGTGGGTGGCGATTTAGCTGTGGATTTGGTAGCAGCAGCCTCTCCGAAGGCTGAGTCTTGCTGCTAGTGGCCTTTCTAGACAGAACTCTTGATCTGTTTTTGAATGTTTTTGACTTAACAGTGAGTGCATTTTAGATCACCTGCTTTACAGGGCTTTTCTCTGCTAAATATGCTTTAGATTCTGCATGGGTACTTAAAATTTTACGGCACTAAAGGGTGTTAAGTGTCTCTTTACTCTAAAATGGAAGTGCTCCTTTTAAACTGAAGCAAAGCTGAAGCAATATAAAGGAGGAAAGACCACGTCAGTAAAGCTTTAAGGCTTTCAAGCACCAGCCCTGAGTCCTCTGTTACACAGAGGAGCTCTTGGATTATGGTATGGCTGCACTTAGCACCATCAGAGGTAATGGGTTTTGTCCCTGGTACAGCAATGGACAAGGAGAACCCAGGACAGCACCTGCACTGCTGAATCACAGGAATGTCACAGAGAACAGACACCACCTTTAAAGCAAACAGATCCCAGTCTGACATGTCCTTCTTGAACTCCAGCTGCTTCCCATGGCTGACAGTTCCTGGTGGGTTTGTAAGATCACATGGTGACAGAATTAATGGTCTTTTGTTTTCTTCAGTTTGTAAGACAGCAAAGGAAAACAGCAAAGTAAGAACAGAAGACTATAGGGTGGGATAGGCTAAAGAACAAAAGAAGGAAATTACATCTGCAGGTGGATGAGCTGAGGTACACACTCTACTCCCTAGCCTAGGACTGTGTAACACATAAATTGAAAGGCACATGACTGCCTAAATTTCTCTCCCTGGTCTATTTTTCCTCCCCACACACCTCCTGTGAGAAGTCCCATACAGCTGCGGAAGGGAAGGTAAAAGCCAGGTATCCTTCATCATTGTTTTGCCAGGAATGACTTTCATCTTCTTACTCGGTGAGCAAACTGCTGAGTGCTCTGAGGCCACTGGAGCTCTGTGTGGGTTACCCTGCATGCCCAGTTCCAGGGTCACAGCAGCAATCTGGCCATGCTGATAGTGGCTTCTCCAAGCAGCTGAAACAGCCTCAGCCCTTGTGGTCTTTTCTGGGCTCTTGAGAGGCCTGGAATGGACAGCAGCATCTGCCTGAGGTAAGCTGACACTGAAACTGACAGCGACAGCAAAAATGTTTGGAGATGGAAAACCTCTCCTAAACCAACTGCATTGTCAGAGGTGGAGAAGCAGAGGGCTAGAGGAAGGTTTAACAGACAGAGGGAAGAAACTGTGTAAATAAAGAACTTGGACAGAACAAAATGCAGTATAACTACAGCAGACAGAGATCAAGAACAGAGTAATATGGCCAGAGGGTGAAAAGTCAGGCAATATTCTGAGGAGTAAGGGGAGCTAAAGGGAGGGGCAGGATGAAGCTAAAAGACAGAAAGCCCAGCCAGAAGAGGAAACAAACCTCATTCAGCTGCATTAACTCTCTATGAAAAGTCTCACAAACAATGAACACAGTTCACACTCTAACAGCATTATCAGAAGTGTTGACACAGAGGGTACTTCGTAAAAGCAGAGTATTAAAAACGGCTTTTCTTCCCTCTAGTACTCAGCACAGAGCACTTGACAATGGAAAGGGCCGAAACAAATTCTCTGTTTCCTATAGGTAGTACCCTTGGTAAAACAAGGCATCCTGGTAGGACAGGCTGCCTCCAGTACTTGCCTTGGAAATCCACAATGTTTGTTTCTCCAGTGAAAATACCAATAGCATGAGATCCCTCTTCACTTGAACAGCCCCTATGGTTTCCTTCTATTGCTCTAATCAGGTAACGTCGGTGATAGAGCAAACAGGTTTTTCAAAAATCCTTCTTTGTTCACCAGCAACCACAAGAAAAGGGCAAGTGCGAGTTCTCATTCTTTATCTTCCCTTTCTGGGGCAAGTGTCTTCTATCCCTTTTTGTTTGTTTGTTTTTTGTTATTTCCCAAAGCTCAGAGCAGCTCAGTAGCATATGGAAGTGGAATTTGTGTATGCATTTCATTTTCATTCTCCTCATCTTCATGGATGGAATTGGTAGGCTCATCTTGCTCAGACTGTGCCCTTGTCTCAAACAGCTGCTCTTCCAGGAAGGAGCTTCCAATGCCATACTGCTCATCATGCGCCTTTGTTTCTGCAGCTGAGATGTGGGGAGATCCCAGAACAAAAGCTGCAAACCTGCCAAGTTTTTAAAGGGAGAAGTGATGAGCTGAGAAATTAAAAGAAGCAATACTGTAAATGCTAGAGGTATTGCTATTTGAGCAGGAGTGTTGTAAGGACATCCCCACAGGCAGTGCGGATGAAGGGAAGTTCCAATAAGGGATGGCAACAACCCATAGATTGGTTTTCCCAGCTCATCTTTTCAGTATTTTCTGTAGAAGTAACTTCTGCTCTTCTGGAAACCAACTGCTAGGTCCTGTGACTAAGGAAGAAGATCTAGCTTCATTTTCACGTCTTGTTAGTACTTACAGGGTAATCCAGAGTAAGCATTTGTACAGTGGGGTAGTTGGTACTCTAGATTCTAAAAATAAATTAAAGCTGTAGCATATTTGAGACAAAGGCTGTAAGAATTCAGGTATGTTGATACTGCTAGTAAAAGGAAAAAATAGCAAGAATTATGCACTCCTACATTGCTGTGCAGGCCCCTTGTTGCTGGTGCTGCATGCACACTGTGGGCAAGCTGAGATCAAGCCTTGCCAAAGAATTCCTGCCTCTGGTGAACCCGGAGCTGCAGACTAGGAATTCTGCAGCTGCTCCAAGTAAATGCCAGAACAAAGCATGAACTGAGCACTATCCCTGCACTGCAATCCACCACAAATCTTACTTTCAGTGGGAGAACTCCATTGAGGAGAGAGAACAGAGCTGGAGGTTTCTGGCAAGTGTGTGGGAACAGACGGCAGTTCTGACACCTGGGTAAGTGTCGACAGCATCAGAGAAATGTATGAAAAAGGAAATGCAGCTACATTCTGGAGTTCTGGTAAACTGATCAATAATTTACATTTCAGACTTAACATTTCTGTGAGATGAATGTCGTCACCTCGCTGTTCTCGGAAGTTATGTTAGTCTAAATGGGGATCAGGATTGCCTTGGGATGAACCACAGTATGATGCTTAATGGGAGCTGGGAGGGGTTCTCCAAATCTCATTGCTGTTGATTCTCTTTTTTATTTCCCTAATCTCAATTAGTGAACAGTTTTTAACAACTCTGTTAATGAAATGATGGCTAGAAAATATGTGTGTCTCAGTTGTTTTGTACGTTTGGTGGTATTTAGTTGTACAAAACAAGTCAGCTTTCACTTTTTTATGTTTCCATCATGCTAAAGAAGGCAAGCAGCTTAGAAAGTAAGACTGTTTAACAGTAAATCTATAAAACCTGGCAGAGAGGCTGTCTGTGTGCAAGTCCAAGGAAGATGAAGGTTCTGAAACTGGGTTTAACTTGTTATTGATTAAATTCCAAACTGACTGGTGCTCCGTTAAAATCGTGACACTTGGTTCTGTGGCAAGGACTAAGTCTTTGTGACTGGCTAATATATGAAATTCTGCTTCTGATATCTTCAAGGTTTTGTTTGGATGGGAATACACTATTATGATTAACTTTATATTCTGCAGGGTTTTTTGGCTTCGCTTGCTTGACTCTTCCTGACCTATATTTGTCTTAAGCTGTACATGGCAGAGCCCTTCTACCTGTTCTACTTGCTAGGCGCAGGTATTGATTTCTTTCTTTGTATTCTTAGTCTTAGATGGTGATACTTCAATAATAGAATTCCCTGACTGTGCAGGTTTGCAGTTGGAGAGCTTAATATAGATAATATTTGAGTATGTATCTTCAGCCTGCCCCAATTTTACATTACAGGAAAGGGCACTGCTCTAAAACCTGAAGGAGGGCAATTTCACTGGTTAGACAGCCACCAGGGTCACTGCAAGAGCTTACAGAGGCACTGTAGGGAACCTCTAAGTTCTATGACCATGAATTAGCTGTGAGGGTCTGCAAACTCCCAAGAGTAATTTGTGGTCAGGGACAAACAAACAGGAGTTCAATGCCACCAGCAAGTTAATACCCCTGAGAGGTGTGGCTGTGGTCCTGAGTGGGATATGCAAGATAAACACACCTGGAACAGGGCCTGAAGTGGCCTTTAGGTCTGCTGTGTGACAGTGTCTGTGCAGTGTGTTCCCTGTTTTGGAGGAGCTGGGTTTCTTACCTGTGTGGAGCCTGGAGTTTGGATACAGCTATCCACGATGGGAAGTCAGGGCTCCTGCAGAAAGAGCGCAGCTCCTCCAGGGCTCTGATAGTTTCACTTTCACCTTGTTCTCGATACTCCTCTTCAGTAAGGTATTTAAATACCAATTTTTTTGATTTAAAGCAATGCTTCATTTTTCTAGAATGAAATTAAAATAATCAGTATTTTTAAAGTCTTCTGGCACGTAATTATTATCTGCCCTTTTTCCCTATACCTGCTATTAACATGCATTAATCACCTCTACCCTTTTAAAGAGAACAAGCTGCATTCTTACATTTGAGGACAAGGTATGTAATGTTTGCTAGCCTTTTTACCCTAGGTCTTAACCAGTGTTGTAGAATTTCACATGATCCTTAATGAGCTTCAGATGAGCTTTAGATCAGGTCCTTCTTGTATATGCATGGACAAAAATCTCACAGAATTAGAGAACTGCTGCTTGCTCAGCCATTTTTAAGTGCAAAATGCAAAATGTGTCTGTGCAGAGACATGGGCTGAATCAAACCTAGTCTGCATATGTTACTTCAAAGATAAGCAATGCTCTAAGCCTGTTGTGAGTTGTTCGTGTTGTTTACTAGATTGCTTCTCTTAAATCTTGCTTTAAATTACAAAACTGAGTAGTCTGAGGCGAAAATGTTTACAATATGATGGTTTTTTAGCTGCTGCGTAGCGATGTATAATATAATTAGATACAAATTAGAAAGTGTGCCACGTTCTGTTCCCTTCTGTCGACTGCTTTCAATTTAAATGTTGTGATGAGTTAAGATAAGCAAAGGCTGGATGCCCATAAACTTTCAGCTCTGTATAAAAACACCTGCTCCAACATCAGCAGGATTCAACTTTCCTCCTTATATCCTTTTAAAGCAGAGAACTGTAGCCGTTGTTTAGGTCAAATGGTGAAGGGCTTTGCTGGCTCAGTGATGAGATCCACTGTTCTTAACAAGAAATACTGAAGGATTCTAAATTATTTTGATGCATTTGCTGCTCTGAACTGGGTCTCTGGCATCATGGCCTCACAGTTTGGTACTGTAGCTTAAGGATTTTGAAACTGAAAAAGGAAAAAGCCCTTATCATTCTCTTAAGAGAGATTTGTCGAGCTGTATTTCTTTATAGAAGCATCAGTTAATGAAAACCAAAAAAGGAACCACATGAAGAATAAACTACAGCATTTCAGAGTAAAACAAGTGACCTGGCAGTCACATCATACTGATTCCAGAATGTTCTGAACCTGCTTACAACAGGTGCTGACCTTACATGTTGCTTTTGAAAGCATGGTAAAAACTTGAAAGCTGGTGCTCCTCAGCTGCTGGCAAAAATTAGTCTAAAACAAATGATAAATCCTACCTAAAATAAAAAAAGCTTCAATTCAGTTCACTCTTCACCGTGTAAAAAGAGAAGACAAGATCAAAGCAGTTATGTTCTTCAAAATTAAACAATGTGTAAAAAAAACCAAAACCCAAATTATTTGATTTTTATTATTTTCGTTATGCCAGTTCAAGCCTTTGCCTCCTCCTACTTCTCTGCAGTTCAGCAGAGTCCACAGCTATAGAACAGTCTGTACTAAATACTCTGAACCTGGATGCCATCCATCACTGAAGGTAAAAAACAGATGTCAACTGGCAGGAGTTTTTAGAGTCTTCATTTGAGCGTTGCACTAGTGCTAACACATGCTTCAAATTCAAGGATGAGCAAACACGTCGGTCTGTAATGCTATTGAAAACACTTAGCAAGTTAAGGTCTACCTACTGCAAGCAGTTCTTATTCCAAATCCCCTAGGAATACAGAGGACTATCTCCACAGTTCTGATATACTGCTTCCATGAATCACAGGGAAGTAAAAACCTTGGAAAACTAAAATCAGTGTAGAACACGGTTTTTGTGGACATGTGATTTTAGTCTCTGAACTCTATTCAACCTTTAAGGACTGTCACTTTTGAACAGCTGCTTCCTTGGTGATGTTTTATCCCTAAGATTCCATTTAAGTTCCTTGCAGTTTCTCTCTCTTCACATCAAAGCCAGGCAGTATTGCTGCAGTCCAAGCAAACAAAAATATTCTGGTTGCCATACGCCATGGAATAGAAGGTGCTACATTTGTCCTTAAGAACACAGTCACACTTCTCCATTATCCACAGAGCAAAATTTGTGCTTAAAACTGCCAAATGGAAAATAATTTCAGTGTCTTGAGACCTTAAACATTTCCTACTGCAGTTTTACATCTGGAAAAATTATGAACTAGTACTAGAAATTCCTAAACTATCACTGAGGTGCATGGGGTTTTTTCATTATCAGTTTCCAGTATTTCCTGGTGCTGCCAGGATTTGGACACTCACAAACAGACACAGACCTGGCAATGTGACAAGCAGCACCCAGGGGATAACACAGGCCTTTGGAGCAGAGGCTGACTGCTATGACTGCATAGGCAACCTGAGGGATGGTGACACCACAGTAGATCAGGGCAAAGGCTGTTAACTGGAGCGTCCACGTGAACAAGGTGATGCTGAGTTCCGTGGTCAGTGGCCCATGCTGATAGCAAATGGCAAAGCTGGTAATCCCAACAGCCAGAAAATACCCTGCAGGAACAGAAAAGGACATGGAGAAAAAGATGCCAACTACCCTATAAACTTGGCTTCACAAAGCTTGCAGCTGCTGCAAAGTGCATGATGTTTTATGTGCTTTGTATTTCCCAGGTGTGCAAAGATTTCACACCGTTATCTCTGAATAGCTTTTAGCCAATGCTGTGGGCTGCACATGAATTCTCCTCATGTGACCATGTGGAGGCAGGTGCCAGATCAATAGGTTTGTCATCCCCTGCAGCCACATCCCAGTGTGTGCATCCATTTCCCACATCCAGCAAAGTGCTAACCAGAGGAGCTGCCCTTCTGCTCTTAAAGGGAAAGTATGTAACAGCAAATCAATGAACAAATAATGCAAGCAAAATCTGCTCTTAGAACTAGTCCTCTACATCACACTCTTTATTTAATGATACAATGTGAGTAAACACTCACTTGAGTGGATTAGGAACCTTTAGAATGTTTCAACATCTGTGGCTTAGGAGAAAATAGAACTCCATAAATGAGTCACTTGATTTTCCTTTTTTATGGGCAGGTATTCATCTGACCACTAAATTAAACCAAAATCTGCAGCACATTTCTTAGTAATTTTCTTACCCAACAGGTAGTTTCTGTGTTCAGACCACAACCACTGCATATTCTCTTTGAAGCAGTAAATAAAATAGAGAGACACCATCCAGGAGCCACTCATTAAGATCCAGAAGGTACTGTGCTAGGAATTAAAAAAAAAAAAAAAAGGTAAAAAAATTCATCAAAAAAATTCAAGTCAGAATCCGGACCATTGTTCCCAAAGGAACTCACGGGCAAAAACAGATGTGAAATTCTTTAGACCTACAGGGTTTATGACCTGCATTGAGACTTCCACTGCACAATCCTCTGGTGCTACAGTATCAATTCCAAACCGAGCAACTGCATCTCTGGATTTGTGCATCATGTCCCAATGTCACAGTATAACCCTGCTGAGTGTGTTCCCAATTAACATATCTCAGCAATATCATGGGAATGCACAGTCTTTATGAAAGTAAATGAAAAATTCACATCTGCCTTACAAAGAATTGTCTTTGGTGAACGGAAGACAATCTGTCCCAGTTGCCACTAGATTTTTATTTAGATTGACAGATTGACAGATTCAAAGGTAAGCTTAGCTCCAGTTCAATAAAAACAATTTATGTTTCAGAATGAAGTCTTCTTGTACATCACCAATCTCCAGTTTAAACTCAGGAGGAAGCCAAACAGAACTTGACTCTGACCTAACTATATTTACTTGAAGCAAGCAATCCTGCAGTCATTTCAGTGCAGTTACCTGGCCACAAAACCAGAACACGGTCAGAATCTGGCTCTGTACTCTCAATTCTTATGTTATGATGATTACTATTATTTTGTTATATATGTTATAAATGTAGAGTTACCCTTGGAATAAACCTTTTAAGTGTCAACAGGACAAAGACTAGCAGTGCAAGAACACCCAGTATTATTCCAGAAAGGTAAAAAAACTTGGCACTCCTGTAAAGAGAACAAGAGAGAATATGATGAGAAGTATAATTTGTAATTGGTTAAGATACCAACATTTGAAAAACAGCAGTGATCTTCACCAAGAACTTAACTCAGCTGTAAGTTAGAGTTATAAGGTTAACAGGCCCAGTTCAGGTATGAAATCTGTGTAAGGAAAAATTCCCAAAGATACTTAAGGTCCCTGGATTTGTTACAGGTTAGGAGACTCTGCTGGGGTTTTTTAAAGCTCACACTAGTCTGATTGCATTGACTTTCTAGTCTCTACTACACAGAAGAAAATGGAATAACCAATATGGTTCTATACTGTAGGAGAAGTTTTATTTGAATTTAGAATGTAGAAAACCCTCCACAAACCCATAAGGTTTTTTTTCCTAAGCATATGCATTTATAAATTCCAACTTACTAATTCAGAGTTAATGCTATAAATTGCTGCTCTGCTTGTTTTAGAGGTGCCTCCTGACAATTACTTTGTGACTCACTTTGCTTTGAAGTTGTGGGCCACGTATTTTGCTATAACAACTGAGTATCCTCCCTTAAGTGCTATGCAAAACGTGCATCAGAAGAAAGGCTGGCACAAAGGTGGAGGCAGAAGAGGCCCCAGATGACTTCATCCTAAATATTTCCCCCTAAGAAAAGCATCACTGATAATCAGCACTACTTAGCATTCAGCTATCCTGAGTGGTCTACCAAAGGGAGAAAGGACTTTACTGATCCACACCCTTGCTCACTGAGGATTGATGGACTTGGTGTCCCCCAGTGCAGGAAGCTTGGATACAATCACTCAAACAGAGCTAGGCACTCCAAGGAATGTCATAATCTGTCCAAACACAAATGGTATGAGGAAGTTTTAAATATATATTCAGTTCCTTATTTCACTTTCCCAAAGAACTGCCTCTTTAGCTTAGCAAACAGACCAAAGATGCACAAGCTTTGGGAAAGAAGGTCAAAAGCAGCTAGTACTCACCTGCTCAGGCTGTTTGCAAAATGGAACAGAAAAATTCCAGCTACAAACAAAAACAAGAGCTTTCCATCTAGCACTAAAAAGGGGGGAAAGAAATAGAAATTGACTTTAGACTAATTCAATCTGAAATGCTGATTATATAAAATATCAACAGAAAAGTCCCAAGTTTCTTACAGAAGAGATGCTACATTCAGTAGCACTGGCAATACCAAGCCATCTGTAATCTCAACTCAAAGATTTGGTACTTACTTTCTCTTTTCACCCTCACAGTATACGGTTCAATTTTGAAGGGTTGTATTTTGAAACAAACATCCTCTCCATATTGTTTTATGCTCAGAAAGGTTTCTGTACATGTCTCTGGCTTCCAGAGGATTTCAACAGCACATGCAGCAAACTCAAAAACGGTTTCTGAATTCTGACAGTTGTTTTTATCTGAAATGGGCTCAAACCGGAACTTTTCTCTGCTGTGAACTTTTATCTAGAAACAAAGAACAGAATACACAGAGAAGCAGCTCAGAATCACCGTGGGGTTTTGTTTTTGTGAACTATATGGCATAAAAGCCATGCACGTGGTAATGAAAATCAATCTTAATTTTTTGTATTGGTTATTTATGTTATGAAAACATTGTTTACAATTAGTTACCTTACAAGGTAGTTCAGAGAATTCTGGGCAGGGAAGTTCAGGCAAGGGAACTCAATCCATGCAAAAACACAGTGGATTTGGTTTTATTGTGACACTTGCCCACAAATTTTTAACAAAACCAGTAATATCTGACTGACTACAATTTCTTTTGTTTATGTTCATACCCCTACTTCCCCCCCTGAACCGGAACAAACTGGACTTGCTTTTCTTTATAACGCAATCTTCATGTTGGGGACATAAGAGGGATAAGGAAAATGAAAGAGAGCATAACCAGAAATTGAAATAGAAGCACATTCTTATTGGGTATTTTGGGGCCTTTTTGTTCTTGTTCGTTCCCAGCGCCCTCCCCCACCAAACTGGTAGAAGATCTTGACCATCTTTTAAGTAGGGATGATTTTCCTCAAGACTCTGATACATTGTGAGCTCTTCATCTGGGCCCACGAGACAACAAAGACCCATCTACAGAAAAGTAATGCAACAGATAATAAACCAGGTTTGTACTGGGAGAGGAGACAGGTGTCACCAAGCAATTTGTTGTGGGAAAAAACTGAACTTCCTGCTCTTAAGCATTGACTCGAGCAAAGTTTGTGTGACTGATGGAGGGTTTTTTATGGTAATTCATAAAAACATCTGCAACATGTTCCTGAGGAAAATAGTCAGACAGACATGTTCTACTTTCTTATATCTGAAAGAAAAGTCCTCCAACAGAGACAAAATTAAACTGTTTCCTTGTCTGAATGCATACTTCTCAGGAAAGAAAAGGAACTATGGAGATGGTTAGTTCGTTCATTTAGCTGTTACTGCTTTCACTCTTGAAGAGATTTTCATTTGCTTCAAACTAATCTCTAAATGTGTGTCTTGTAAGATGACCCTCTGTTACCCAGGAAAACAAACACACTGCTGCTGCTGTTTGTTCATTAGTCACAATCTAAAGAGCCTTTGGTTCCTACACTTTGGTGTGTTATGGTGAGAGAGCCACAGAACTGCATGTAATTTAGAAGTTCCATAAAGGTATTTGGTGATAAGCAAAAGCATTTGTTGCAGAGGTTAACAGTGGTCCATCAATAGAAAAGGTGTGCAAGAAAATAATACAGAATCCCAAATTAATGTTTTTGTGGCACCCTCTTGCTCTAAGCAGTAGAGTATGAGACCAAACCTCACTGCATCCCAGCTGGAGGCTCCCAATGCTGCATTTTTACCATGGTCCCAACTATACACCACTCAAACTATTAATTTCATAGAGAACCTGATCTGATCTTGCTAAGTGGCCACATGGTTTGCTGAGAAAAGCTCATCTGAAATGTACTGACTGATCCCCAGAATGGCCTCTTACCTGGAGAGTCGACCACAAGTACTGCAAGTGAATGCTTCTGTTTTGCACATAGCAGTAGCAGTCTTCATCCTGCTTCTGGATGACATCCATTTCCTGCAATATGCTGCAATTTTTACCTGTTGCGGGAGCAAAAAAGTTAATTTTAAGCCTTTGTCAAATACAAATGTCTAATTTTGGACTAATTTTAGTCCATTTCATTGTTATAAATGCTGAGAGAAACATGTTCAATATGACTGAGATGAAATTCAAATTGGACTTCTAATCAAGTCATTTTAGGCTCGAAAGTACACTGCAACACCTTTGGGAAAAAAAAATGAGGGTGGTATTTTTAAAAAATGTAATCCAGAAAAGCTTGGCTTCAGCATGAGTATTTTGATGGCACTGGTATAGGGCCTCTGGGCCAAATTCACTGCTGGCACAAGTGGGTGTAACTCCACCAGAGTTCCCTGAACCAGTGGTGAATCCAACTGTGGGAGTCTGAGCAGGTAAACAGACTTACATATTAACACAGTCATTTAGCACATGACACGGCTGCTGATCACAGAAGGCATACTCCTCTCCCTCGGAAATGTTTCTAATGTTAAATCACACAACTCTTCTTTTTAGAACATTTTTTCTCCTGTCACAGTCCAGCCACGGCATGTAATAAAGGAACTGCACTGACAGTTCACCATAAACCGTTGAATTGGGGATGTGAATTGTTCTAACCTTCCTAAAACATTACTGATCTTCAGAATTAAGACTGCACTTTTGAGCAGAAATGTACCTAAAGTTTAATGAAGCAAAGTTTGAATAACATACATTCTGATGTGTTACACACGTGTAAAATATACCCTACAGTGCATTACCACAGTGTTCCAAGAACATAATTAAAGAGAAGAATAAAGGAAATAATTACACATCTGAACAGAGGGACTCATCTAGCTTACTGAATAGAAAATGTAGGTCTCAGCCAAGCTCAGTATTAACTGCTAACACGCTGTCATGCACTCAGAGCAGCAAAATGGGTATGTGCAGTCTCAATCCAGACAAGGAGATGTTGTTTGCAGGTAAAAACCTGCTGTGTCTCTGTAAGGAAGCTGAAATTAGGCTAAATTATATTTTAACCAATTTAGTTAAGCCAATGAAAAATACTATGTGGATGTTCTTACTTAGGTTTATTATAGCATTACAGAATTATTGTCCACACATGATCCTACTAAATTAGTTTCACCTTAAAATTTGGGCATTTTTCTTGTGGAAAAAATAACCTTCGGATTCATTTTCATCCATGGCAAATCCAGGGGTAGGGAGAACAACCGCTCAGACAAGCACTGGCTG
This sequence comes from Petroica traversi, assembly GCA_025920805.1. Lineage (NCBI taxonomy): Eukaryota > Metazoa > Chordata > Aves > Passeriformes > Petroicidae > Petroica > Petroica traversi. The sequence continues at coordinate 3,112,771 of JAHLSL010000055.1, forward strand.
TACCTTTAAACAGGCACTTTCACACAAGTCATCGCATGATGCTGCAGGAGGATTATTTGTCACTGAAGTGCTGCCGACTGACACAGCAAGGAGGTGAAGCTGGGCACTACCCAGGGCTAAAACCAAGATAATCCAGTAACAGGAAATGGCAATGCCCTGCTAAAGCAGGACCAAAACACAGCCCGGAGTGTCTACACCTTCCCTGAAGGGCATTTTAGGATTATCCACCCATGTCAGAGGCAATGTCATCCCCATGCAAGGCTAGTAAATATTTCCTTACTACCCATAGTTTTAAGGCATTCTTCTTGAGAAAAATCATCTGCTTGAAATGTTGCATCCATTCCACAAAGTGAAACAATGACATTCCAAAAGGAGAGATGCTTCTGAACAGGTAACTCTGAGGTGGTGGGGAGGTTTAGCTACTGGAGAACACACAGGTAGAGTAACTCTCAAATCCTGAGACTGCAAGCAAATAAATTTGAAATTATAAGCCATAAGCATCTGCTGCAGAATCCGGAGGATGGCCAAGACCAAGAGAACGTTAACGCAAGGAGGAAGCCGGTTCTCTTATTGCTACCAGAACTGAGCACAGCCTTTAGAGGTTTGCCTGCCCTCAAATATGTTAATGAAAGATCTGCTCTGCACCCGATTCCCCTGGCCCGAGCTCCTGGGAAAGCCAGAGGGAGTCGCACACGCGGAGGCGGCTCCGGCCCCGCCGCTGGAGCGGGAGGGACGCGCCCGCCCTCAGAG
>JAHLSL010000055.1:3113920-3136486 GCA_025920805.1 Petroica traversi
CCCGCTCCCCCCGCAGGGCCGCGGCCCGGGGCTCCTCCCGCGGCACCCGGCGCTTGTGGGGAGCAGGCCTGAGAGGTCGGTCTGTGCTGGGACACCCCGCCTTCGGCTCCTCTTTCGCCTTCCGTGGGGTTGAGAGGGTGTGTTTGCAAAGAAGGGGAAAGACATCGAACGTAGCAGCTCAGCCAGAGCCTGTCCTTCGATTGTGATGCCTCAGAGCGAGAGCGTTGGCTGCCCTGTAAAGGTGTAAAGTGGTTCCAAACCAAACGCGAACAGCTTGTGACACTTGCAGACCTTAACCGAGGCGGTCACCCAGCTGAACGGGAGGCAGTGGATGATGTCCTCCTTACACACCCAGTTCCAGCCCGAGGGAAAGGCCGAGCCAGGTCATCAGGGTGCCGGCAAGCAGCGGTGGCTGAGCCAGACACTGAACCACGCATTAATCAGACCTCTGACCACCCAGAGGACTTGCCTGAACGAAGTGTTTTTAGATGCTGTGATGGAGGTGATCATCCGCAGCTATTCTGTATTTCCTGGGCAGCCACAAGGAGAGCCTGGAGCAGGACACCGTTCCCCTGTCAACCCTGTGAAGACGTCAGTGAGGTCCAACTCAGCTCAGTCCCCGCTTGCTCATTGCAGTCATTTTAGATCACTTGTGAGTCACAGCAGTCAGGGGTGGAAAGGGCTGGAGATTTTTTCCCCTATTCTATGAAAATCAACACAATTTTGCCAAGGCATTCTGGCATCACTGTTGTCTATTTTTATACTGAGCCCTAAATTTGGCTTTTCCAACCTACTTGCTTTGCTTCAATGCGTTCCATTCCTTGTTCTTAAAACAATGCCACTTCTCTGTGTGAAGGTTCCTTTTAGTTTTATTTTTCATTGTTTAGGGCTGTATCCAAATTCTGGGGGTGCCAGGATGGACTCTTTTAACACCTGAAGGTGCTTCCCACTGCCTCGCACCTTGTCTCGACGCTTACATCTGCAGGGAGTGGGTGGTTCAGGGCTGTGCCTCTCCTCGCCTCACCTCCTACGCCCGCTCAGTGCTGGCTGGGCTCGCATCTAACTGTGGATTTTTCCTTGCAAATACTGAGGAAGTGAAGGATAAGGGCAAAAATAGTTGGGATTTGATAGCGTGTGCAACATCTGACAAACTTGAGTCCCCAAAGGAAGCAGCAATTGATTTATAACTTTGTCTTTATGTAACTTGGGTGTTGTCTCTGTGTAACTTTCCAGGCACTTCCTCTAGAATATTTAATGAAGAAAGAAATACTGGTGTTTGTTCTTTGGTTCCCTGATAAACCCTTAGGAATATGTTACCTCTCAGCTGTGTGTCTACACAACAAGAGACCATCACAGCCAAGTTATTAGAGGAATTCCTCTCACATTTTCAACTTGCAGTATTTTTTCAGTTATGTTAACCTTCCTGACAGTATTTTTTCTGGGAAGGGAGACACTCTGCATTCAGTTCTTGCTTGTATTTTCATTTTTAGAGCTCTTAGCACTTCACTGCTAATTAACTTTCAATAACTGTCGTAGGGTTACAGTTAGTCAGCATGAATCAGACAGAAAATGTAGCTTTAGGGGACCACACTCTGTCAAAAACTATTAGAAACCTTTGCTTGATTTCCGAGGAGAATATACTCGCTTAAGCAGGATATGGCAGCTATTAGGCAGTGTTCTACTGCAATAATAAATTCTCAATAAAAGAGACTTAGTGGTTTTGGTAACAGCCCTCCTGTCAGGGTGGCTCTGAGTAATTATGCAGCACTTTCCTTGCTTCCTGTCTGTTTGTCCGATTTCCTAAATGGTAGTGGTGCATAGGCCAAAGCTGGGGTTCTGAGCTTCAAAGTGGTATTTTTAACTGTTTGCTCACAATTATAATTTAAAATATGGGAAGAAGAGGGAGGTCACTTGTATGGGTACAGGTCATCCGTGGAAGCTCTGCCCTTCCCAGGTCCTTTCAGCCGTGGGAAATTGAGTAAGAACAGCTTTTGGCTCAAGGGAAGACGTGACTGTGGCAGGCAGCAATGCTGGTGGCACCAGCAATGGGTGACATTCCTGGGATGCAGCATGCAGTGCTCTCCTGCTCCATGCATGACAAATTGCCACTTTAGTAATGGGGAAGGAGGAAAGGAATAGTGCAGAGCCATGTCCACAGCATGTGTTTTCCTCCTGGGTTATGCCACCCTGTACACTCTGACCCCTGAAACGCTCAACGTCATCCCCAATGCCCTCATCTAGCTATGTAAAAGCTGGCTTCAGTGTTAGATGGGATACCAAATCTTGGTGCTGCAGAATCCATGTTTCCACAAAGGCCCCAGGTGCTCATGCTGATGACGTATTTGGCCTGTGCAGCAGGAAGAGGCCACAGCTGTGTCAGGCACTGGTGGGGAGGGAGTTCCCCTGTGCTCCCCAAAGCCCTGCCTGCCTCGGGCTCTGGTGCTGTTGGAGGCAATCCCTCTCCCCTACAGCACCTGCAAGGCCAGGCTGAGGAGAAGGCACTTGAGTCCCATTCCCACCCCACAAGGGATGCTCAGTGCCCCCTCACAGCCTGCTCTTTGCTTTCTAGCTAAAGCTAATAGAGGCTTTCAATTTCCAGGTGTGCTGTTAAAATCTCAGCACACTGCTCTGGATGACTAAGGACGCTTCTTCTGGTTTATTTAATTTTCCTTTTTACCCCTTTGCCCTCCCTCCCTTCCCCCTCTGTACGTCAGTTGTGAGTATAATTTGTTTGCAGAGTTCCAGGGTGTTTTATCTTTCTTTGGCTGGCCCCAAGTGCATGGGGGTTTGTTGAAGCAACAGCATTCTTGATTTCTTAGAGCTGGTATGTGGGTGTTGGATTGTGTCATTCGTAGGAGGTGAACGTCAAAGGAAGTGGGATCAACTGCTGAAGGTTTGTGAGCCAGGTACTTAATATTTGGTTTCCTGGAAAAGCAAGGAAAAATAGAAAAACGGGCAGCCTTTGTGTTTTTAGTTTTCCCATGTAATCAGAATAACACAATACCTATGTGTGCTCAAGCACGGTTTGGCTTCGTTTTGGTTTGGTTGGATTGGTTTGGTTTCTCCCCTTGTTTTATTCAGGATGGAGAACTATTGTATTTTCCTTTAAATAGTTTCACATGTTTTGGTGGATTCTGTTGAATGTTTATTCCAGTAATACAAATAATTTGTGTTCCCTAAGTGCCCTCACAAATAATGCTATTTATTATCAGGTACATTATGTTGTCTTTTTATTTGATGTAAAATGGTGTCTTTGAGATAAAATTAGACAGAAGAGCCATTTGAGACTATTTTGTTCATCTCCAACTGGATTTTTTTCAGAAGTGCATTAGTCTGAAGTATTTCATGGGCAAAATACTGAGATATTTTGGGGGGAGACAAATTATCTACAAAAGAAAAGTGTAGCTGCTTATTTTTACAGTAGTTTTATGGTAATTGCTGCTTTATCTGACAAGTATAGCTACTGAGCTAGATAGAAAAATTCCAGCAGAGTACTTTTTCCTAAACTGCTCTAGGGAGCAGGTATCTTTTGCAGTCCTTGTTCAAGCTAAACTTTAAATAAGAGAGAGGTACCCTTTTAAAAAAATATTTATCCATTTTATGGATTAGACAAAAGGACTGTAGCAACTTTCTTGGCATTTCCCCATGCTTGTTTGCCCGTGCTGTTAAAGGGATCTGTAGGTCAGGAGGAAGGAAAGCTGATGGTGAACTGTTCATTGGAGGACTTGTCTGTAATCGCTGGAAAGAGTCCTTCCCTCTGGAAGAGTCCTTCAGCAAAGTATTGTAGTGTAAATTATGGCTCTCGTTGATATTTCTCCTGATTTACACAACAGTGAGCAGTATGTAAGCACAATAGTAAGTTAAGTCGCAGTGGGCCTTAAATATTTATCTGGTTTATTTTTAGAATGGCAGTTGCAGCTATTTATAGAGCAAGGAAGCAGAGATAAAAATCTGACTGGATTCCTGAATCTGCAACAGAGAAACAGTTGGGATTTTTTGACCATAATGTCTTTTTATTATGTTAAATTTGTTCTGATTAATGTGTTGTAGGCTTCATTCCTCAAGAGCTGCTGAACCCCTGCTTACAAGTACAAGGGATCTCTGTAAAGGAGCATTGATGTAGCCTGAGACTGCCCTGGGCTGCTGCGAAGCATTAATATCTTGCATGGATTTATCTGTGGGGAAAGGTCCCAAGAGAAAACACCCTTATGGTGGGTCATTTCTTACTCATAAAACCCCAGAATAGAATATATTCTCATGTGGGAGGCTTTGCTAGATGTGGGATGGGGGTGTTGCTATGAGGGAGCCTGTGTCTGTGTCATTGTGGTGGGGAGGGACATTCCCTCGGAAAGCAATGTGAGGGGTAAATCAGGCTGGTGGGTGGAGATGCCAGAAGAGACGGTGCAGTTTTATGTGCTGACTTGGAAATTAGCACTTTTGGCTCTTAGGCCACTGGTTGATATGTGGCTTAGCTTAGTAGTTACATGGATCTGTTGTTTTCTTTTGATTCCAGAGGGTTTGAGTCCAAGTACTTTGGTGATCCTACCACTGGCGTTGACATCCTGAGTGAGTCTCAGACACCAAGGCTTCACTGCTGAACAGCCCTCACCCCATCACACAGGCAGGTCAGCACCTGGCAGGACCAGTTTTATTGGTGCACCCCTGCTGTGGAGAAAGAGGGCTTGCCCACTGTCATGAACTTCAAAACATCCTTCTATATTTCATTTATAAATAAACCTTGAGGGCCTGGGAAGGAAAGAGAATTAACAGAAGTCAACCCCCCGTGTTTGCTGTGAAGGTGGTATGGTTTTGTAAGGAGGCCATGGGAGCAATGTTTTATTTTTGGATAAGTACATGTCTGTCCGTCTTGTGCCTTCAGATTTATCTTTGTACTGACTGTTTCTTGTTTCCACATTTATACAGTAGCCTTTAGTAATTGTCCTGGGATTTGACGAAGCACTCTTGGAAGAATGAATTGCTAGCAGCACTAAACAAATGTGAAAAGAATAATTCCTCTTTCCAATGTTTCTTGAAATTAAATTTTAGCCCCAGTGTGCTCAACTAGCTTCAGGATTAATCTCTATATTGTCAAAGGAGCCTGTCAATCTCTTTTAGATCAAAGGAGGCTGTTTTGTATTAAGAAGATTCTGATGTTGTTTTCCAGCTTTTGGGTACAACGCAAAGGCAACCTGTGGCTCTCCACTGCTGTTTGACCCATTAAGTTTGTGAGTGTCTTGCTGCTTCCTATTTTCTCCAATGTGTGTTCTCTGCCAGGTTTAGCTCGGGCAGGTGGCCATTGGCACCACCATAACCAGGCACCTCAAACTACCAAAAATATCTCCTTGCTCTCTGGGAGCCTGTCTGGTCAGGGTTGTTGATGGTTTTTTCTCACAGCTTCCTGTTCCTTACAATGCCCTGCAGTACACCTGCACCCATATGAAATCCACTGGTGTGCCATTCCTGTTACTGGCAGAGTACGCCAGCTTGCCATGCATCCCCTCCCTTCCCAGCGTGCCTGGCCTTTTAAAATTCCTACTTTTCCTGCTTTCAGATACAGTCCTCTGTCACTATACATTTTCTGTGCACTTCTGAACGGGCTGCTTAATGACTTTTTTTTTTTTCCCCTCACCAACTCAGAATTTTTTGACTGCTGCATTTCTATTTAAATATAAACATGGGAGAGACTAAGAAATAAGTGCTATCAAATGATTAGGTAGAGATATGTCAGTGGCTTTGCCTGATTAATGGATTTACATTGTGCATTACTCATAGGCAGCTTTTCAATGTCTTTTTCTAAAACAAGGTAATTTGCTCAAAGGGCTATATTTTTGTAAAATGCCGATAAGTGAGCGATACTTGGTGCATGTATGGGCATCTAGGCAGGGAGAGCCAGGATAGGATGTACAGTCGCTTTGCCCCTCCTAGTCACAGCCATTCCTGCAGGTACTTGAGGAATGCAGGATGTGCCCCAAATAGATCTTTACAAAGATTCCCCAATGGAGTCATTTCAGCCTCTCCCGACATCTCTATTAGCTCTTGCTGACAACAACAGGATTTTTGTGACGGCGACTGCAGCAGAGTGCAAATGCTTTTCTTCTCCTTTTGTGCCAGCCAGCAAGTGAAGGTAAAGACTTGCTGTGCTGACTCAGAGGAAAAGTTGAACAAGCCTGGGCTCCTGCCTCTGACAGTGGCCAGAGAACCTTCAAGAAAGTCAAAGAAGAAAACAACCACTTTTCTCTGCTTCATCCTCTTCACAAAGTGAGTGGTTCGAGCTCTGGCATCTATTCTGACAGGATAAGAAAGGATAACTTAAAGAAATAGCGTGGCAAAGTGAGGAGAGAGGCTTTCTCTTCACAGTATTAGCAGGGTTTCGTTTTCTGATCTGGTGCCAAATGCAACACAGGTACTTGCCAAATGTTCTTGCAGTAGGACTTGTCCAGGGGCTTTACAGCTTTGCACCTCTCTCTGTATCCTGCTGCTTTGATTCTGTTGGAGTTAGTGGGATTCCTCTGGTGCTTCCTCTGGAGCCTGTGTGAAAGTTCTGTGTCTCCTGTCTGCAGGGCACGTCTCCAGAGTGTGAATGAGCAGGAGAGCCCAATTCATGCCATTAGCAGGGCAAGGTGTTAGTGAGAGCTGTAACTTCTTGGCTGTTTGGGACTGAGGAAGGACAAGTCTGCTGAGCAGGGAGACAGCCTGGTTTATCTACTGTCCAGTTTATCACAGGATGGAGTGAGACTGCCTTCTAAAAGTGAGGGGTGATGCTGGGCTGGTCTCTGTGGTTCTGACCATCTACTCATGACCAGCCTTGCCTCATGCTCCAGTTTCCTGTGGATGTGGAGCCACGTTAACTGTTATGAATCTGCCAAAGGCTGTGGCATCAGTACCAGGCTCCTCTGAGGCACAGGTGACTGGAGGAGCCTGGCTAAGGATTAGGATGCTGGATTATGTATGCATATAATGCTGAAAATGCACAAGAGATGCAGGCCCAAGAGTGACTGCAGGTTGAAAGTCAAAGCTCGTTTTCCATGCACTGCAGCTTTTTTAACTGCATCACATTCCTCTGGCCTTTCCAGTTCTATAATATGGATATGAAAGCAAAGTCATATAAAATATGCCTGTCTGTCTCTCTGTTTTTTATGTCAAAGGGTTAAAGTTAACTGGAGACTGAGTTTCTGGCTTGCATTTTTTTCTTTCACTCCTGAAAAAAACCTTTATAAGCTGTTAATTTCAAAACCAGCATGGTCTGGAAACAAAAGCTTTTCTTCTGTGTCATTAAACTTCAAGTCTGTTCCCAGAACTGTATTACCTAAGGACAGCATCGCTCAGCAGGTGTTACTTGCCAGCTGACTTGGACCTTTGGCACTTCCCAGCTCTGAACAGGCTTCCTCGGCGTGAAGACACGCCAGAGAACTGGTGAGCTTGCAAACACCGTTCCCTGCTTCAAAGGAGTTACAATTCCAAACACACAGGGGGATCCTGCCAGCTCCATAAGCCAAACAGGCTGCAGTCAGAGGAGGTCAGAAACAACTCAGACACACCTGGAAATACTCATAAAGCCCTTGAGCCTCCTCTTTATTGCTCAAGGTGTCCAGCAGCTCTGCAAACATTCAAATAGTGTCTGAGCCAGGCCGGTGTGGCTTCAGCAGCTTGTACGCCCAAATAAACTCAGCAGGCTGGAATATGCGGCTAATGCTTGTCCATTTATTAATTTGTTGTTTTCTATGTCTCTGTAAGGAGATAAGATACTGGTTTTTCCAGGTATCCACATGTAGAAAGAACAGGGATAAAAATATTTGTGCTTGTATTCAAAGACAGTGGGGAAAAAGCAATGTCTGCTGGCATCGGGCCAAGGGAGAAACATCTTGCACCACAGGCAGGTGGCCACTGCCTGTGGCACTGCTCTGCTCCTGCCCTTCCTATCCACACTGCCTGTCCTCAGCAACAGCATCTTCCAGCCCAAAACACCCATGTTCACTAAGCTAACCTTTGTGTGGCCACAGGATGTCTAAAAACAGAGTGCTGCCACTTGCAGAGAATTAAGAAACTTTTAAAACATCTCTAAACTCTTTAAAACTTAAAACTCTTTAAAAGTTAAGAAACTTTTAAAACAAAACTTGCAGTGCTCAAATTCATTGTTCAATGTTCTGTAGGCATGTATTCCTCTGCAAATCTTCCCTGTTGTTGGTTTTGCTTCCAAGCTGCGCATCCAAGCCAGGTGCTACATTAGTTTCTTTTGCTGTGAGTCATAGCACTACAGCTCTGAGAGAGATCATTGCTACATCCACTGAAAATGGAGTCTTTAAACCTTTGAAGAAGAAAAATGAGAAGGTTGTGATGGGGTTACCCATTGTGTGCACAGACCTTAAAAACGGGGGGAAATGGAAGCAGGAAGACTGTGGGAGGGCAATGGCTGGGGGGTTTGTCAGCCCCTTCCAGCAGAAAGGTGGAACACATTTGGGTCCACTGCCTCCCTTTAATTGAAGGATAATTAACTGTTGAGCTTTGAAGCCTTACCTATGTGGCTGAGGTGTGGTTAGGATGCCCAGCAGTGGGGCTGAGTGCCGAGATGTTCCACACTGCTCTGGGTTTCCAGTTATGCAGCTGGGACCAGCTTTCAGTGGGGCACCAGACCAGCTGCTGCTGCTCTTGTTCTGAGCATCCATAAATGGAATTTGCTCCCTCATGAGAAATATTGTTGAGATTTAAATTGTTTTGATGCAAAGCAATGCTATTACAGATACTGTGCTGCTATTGATTTAGCAGGATTTCTATTTCCAGCATGGCTAACAGGTAGCCCGTGCAAACCTCGCTGGGGATTGTCTGATGTTCTTCAGGAGCAGACATTCTTCAGCCCGGGTCTTTTGTTCTCTGATGCTGCAAAACACCATGCCCTCCCCAGTCAAAAGGCAGCATTCCTCCTTTGTTCTCTACTGGCATTTGCAGGAAAGGAATTCTTCAGTTTCAGGCTGAAATAATTCCTTCCCAGTAGTTTCCAGCTGTATGTTTTCAGTATATTGGGTGCAGAACACCAGACTGGTGCTGTGTGGGGCATGGCATATGGATCTGCAGGACCTTTTTTGTATCAGAGGCAAGGAGAGATCCTGAAGGCCCTAAATGGCACAGAGAGGAGATGGCACCAGGACTAGGCAGAGTGAGGATCAGGCAATGCAGTGCCAGCATGGATGAGGATAGGAATGAGCTGGGTTTAAAGAGTCATGGTTTGGCTATTGGTCCTCTCAAGTGAGGCTTGACTACAAAATCATGAACCTCAGGCAGTTTGGAACTGGGATTTCTTGCTTAGAGATGGTGTATTCCCTGCCACAGAAACTGCATTAACTCTTCTAGTGACAGTTTGTAACACAAATCCTGGCTGTTTAATTGGATTTATCATGGCTATTGGGAGCATAAATGTGTTTACAGATTTGTTTTGAAAGCTTTTTTGTGTGTTTTTCTCATAGCAAGTCAACTTCCATGTGGTGCAATTATGTTCAAGATGTTCCCTGTAGCACTGGAATAATGTCAGATTATACTGTGTGCGCATGTTGTTCTTTGAAAGGATTTTAGGCAAGAGCTTAGTTTTCATTGAGAGAGGCATAAAAAGCTTAAAACACAAAAAATTCTGTCAAGTTCTGTTTCCTTATTGTAGGAAATACTTGTCTCCATCTAATGAAATGTGAAAATTTTTCTCCTTTAATTTCCTTCCTGCTCCATCCACCTCTGCCAGAACTCAGTCCACACAGCTTGCCACTGGTGTGCCACAGCCTTTCCAGCATTGAAAGGTCAAGGCAAATGCAGCACGACATTTCAGAGACAAACATTTAGTGGAAATAAAAGAAGAGATGACTTTCATTTGTTTTGGAAAGTGTCATAGTTTTTCTTTGGTTTATGGTGTGGCCTGGAAACTTGCAGTGTGTTTCATGCAGCTGTACAGGAGACCCATGTGAAGCCTGCTCGCATCCCCAGCCATGGGGCTGGCTCCAAGGGGATGCTGTGGTACAGGAACCACCCTTGGGTGTCAGGGGCTACAGCACACAGTGCTCACTGTTAGATAATTTTTCTTTATTTCAGTTATTATTATTATTATTATCCTTTTGGATAATAATGCAGCTTAAAGTGCAATTTCCTGTCTGGTGGCAGTTCAGCTAGTAAATGTCACATCTGCCTTAACAAGTTTTCCCAGCACTTCTAAAAGAGACAGTTGTGATGTTTCACTCCCTGGTGAATGGTAGTCAGAGCCCCAAATTTGCTCTATAACCCATTATTATTACTACTCCTAATTGTTGCTATTAGTAAGCTGTGTAAGAGGAGTTGCTTGAAACAGCAGCACAACAACTCTCCGCACCGTGGGAAAGGTCAGGGTTTTCAGATGTCACCGTCTGCAGCCCATCACTCTGTGTGTTGGTCACAGCTTTCCTTCTTCAAAGCTGCACTGGAGGACAACTTCCAGGGACATGCCCCTGCTCTCTCTGGCTGCCTCCTGAGTCCATCCCCTCCCCACAGTGCCTCTCTGACCCGGGGGAAGCTGCTGAGCACTTGGCTGAGGTTGGCAATGCAGTGAACAATGCAGGCATTTGAAAACGAGAAAGCTCAAAGCTCATGTTCTTGTGACCAAAGAGATGGAAAGATCAAAGAAGTGGACACACAACTTGGGAGGGTGTAGGGGGTTTTGGAGGAGAACAGCAGTCAAGCTCAGTGCCTGTGATGCACAGAGTATTGCTGCCGTGCCACAAAAATGCAGATGGAAAGGTGTGAGGAGCTTGCAGCTGTGCTTTGCCTCTCAAGGAGCTCCAGGCAATGACTTGTCTTTCTATCATAAGCTCTAATGAGGTAAGGGAGCAGGAGAATGGATGCAGGCACATCAGAGCTCAGTGGAAAGGGAAATCCATCTGGCAGTTGCTCACTAAAATCAAAGCTGAGTGATCTCTGGCAATCAGATTTCTGGTGGATTCACATCACTGAGTCTGGCCCCAAAAACAGAGTGGCAGCAGAGCTGAGAGCAGTGTAGCTCTATGCAAGCTTCAGGTAATACTTCCCACGGGCTTAGCAAACCCCAGTGTGTAGATCTACTTTGCCAATTGAAAATTTGGCCTTGATTTTAAAAAGGGGGGAAAAAAAAGAAGCTCTGGGCAGGTATGTAAGAATGTACCCAAGAATGTTGAAACACACCTTTGTGGGCTTAATCAGGTAGATATTTGCCAAATTTTCCATAATAGTTTGTATATTCAGAAGAAGATCACCTTTAAAAATCAGCATGCTTTAAAGGAACTTGGTGTCCAGACCATTTTGCAGAATTTAGGTTTTTACTCTGCTTTAATCAGGGTAAAAAGCTTGAAAGATGAGCTGTTTCAAAGCATTTCACAAGACCCGTGAGTCATGCAAAATCCTATCGCATTTTTCCTCTGCTTGAAATCACAGAAGTTACGAATGCTAAAAGCGTTATTAGATCATAGATAAAGAATGCTGCACAATGGGTTGGTGAAAATAAATAAATAAAACCCCCTAATTTTCCTTCAGCTTGTAATTCCCTGGCAAAGAATTCAAGAGGTAAGAGCAGAGTATCACAGCTCACCCTCAAAGAGAAGTGGCATGCAGCTGCATCCCTTGCAGAGCTGCTATTCCTTCTCTTGGTTTCTTCACTGCTCCAGGCAAAAGGAGATTTTCAAACCACTCCTTTATCTAGCACAGTTAATTTCCCCACCCTGTACCAGCTCAGCTTCTCTGGCAGGTATGTTGGGGGATGGTGGACCCAAGCTTTCATCTGCTCCCAAGTCTTCTGCTAACAAAATTGCTCATTTGTGATCCCACAGAACCTGCTCCTTACCTGGAGAGATCCAGGCAGGCAGGGAGAAGATGACACTGTATTTATGTAATTCAGCTCTACCAGTGCTGCCACTTCTGTCGTGTTAGGATACCTGTATCCCCTAGGTATTTTTATTACTAGAATAAATTCTGCCTAGAATTCCTGCTGGGATCTGTGGTTAAGTGCTTGGCTGGCCTTCCAACTTTTTTCCCCCCATGTTTATTTATTATGCCACTGTCACTTCTGAAATCCTTCTCCTTTTAGTTTCTTTTCCCTGAAATGCTGTGGTTGGGTTTCCCAGACATGTTCCTTGTCAATCGGAAATTTCCAAAGGCCAAGAAGGAATTGCAGGAGTGGGTCTTGTGTGACCATAAACTATAAAAACATTTAATTGGAGGGAAAATCCCTCTTTCTATTTCAGTCATCATTTTTTTGGAGCACATATTAGAGGTCAGAAATTAATTTTGGCACAAATAAATTCAAATAAGAGGAGAAACATGCCATTTTTGTTACTATTTTGTGGGGGGAAAAACCAACAGCTGAGGGAAAACAATTATTTTTAATTGCTCACATGATTGAAATCTGTATTATTAAGCTGGTGTTTAGCTGAGGAAAAATAGTGTAGTTCAGCGACTTTGCATGTGGCACAGAGATTAATAGTTCTGCTTCTCAACAAACCTGAAATTCTCACCATTCAAGAGATTTCTAATGACCTCCTATTGCTACTTTTTTCAGGTTCCCTTTTTCACACATTTTTTTTTCTCCCCACAGTAGTTTAATCCTCTCTCTAAACAGTTCTCACTGGAGAAATGACAATGGAAAAGAGAAGAGCAGCAGCAACGTTTGGGCATTCAGCCTCTTCCTTAATCTGAGCACAGTGTAGGATCTCTCATCTGATCTTCCCTCCAGCAGTATATGTGAGGGGTCAGTAACACCCTTGAAACAGGTAAAATTAAACCTCTCCTACTTTTGGAAGGTTGCAAAATTCCACATGTTGTAATGAAAGGTCACACTAATTTACTGTAAAATCTTTTGTGTATGTTAATGAGCTAGGTCTCGCCAATGCTAAAAATAAGTCTCAGAGCAAAATTGCTCATTCCCAAAAAAATGTAATCTGTTGTCAAAAACACTGAATCAAATAAGATCTCCAGCTCTCTGTTCCTTTTGGGTAACACCAGACCTAGTCACCCCTGCTCCTGCAGGTAGTGGGCCTAGTGAGCAATTTTAATGTCTTAGAGAGTGAGGATGGTGATTCAAGACCTCACAAAACTAGAGAAGATGCATCAAGTCAAGGTAACTCAGCCTAATTATTTGGACTGAAATTTTCCATGGATAGCCAGAAGGTTTCATTACAGGAAATGTTAGGTAAGAGATGAAGCTCCCTTCCAGTATTCATCACCTTGGGATGGATCAGCACCTTAACTAGATCCTATGTTGTTCTGTCATTGGAAAGCTGGCAGTGAATTTTGGAAAGAAAAAGGCCTATACAACAATTATTGGAGTCAACTTTGCAGCCATTCACACAATACTCAGAGGTGACCATGTCTTTTCTCCTTTGTTTTCTTAGCAAACCCTTTGAAAGAGGTTCTGTTCTGTGTGTATTTCAGCCGTATTTCAGTGTGTATTGCAGTGTGTATTTTTAAGAGGAGTTTCACTTGTATGTGACCTTTCTCAGTGAGGTCATACTTGCACAGAGGAAAACAAAGCTGCAGGCTTGGTTTTTGTTTGTTTATTGCTGAACCCCAGGTCTCCGATGCCTCTTGGTCAGCAGTCACTTTGGGACAGACAAGGCTAGTCTTTGTTCCCTTTCATCCAGCTGTCACTGGTGCTCTCTAAGGCACCACCACCCAGGTTGTACGTCAGGAAAAATGAAAATTTGCTGCTCTACCTCAAGGAAACAGCTAGAAGAAGAAAACAGTGGGACTCCTTACTCTGGATCCCATGGAGTTGGCCACTGGTGGGACTGGTGACTGCTGTTGGAGCTGGTGATGTGTGTTGTGTGCTTCCAGCTGTCCCAGGGGGTGTTGCTTTGATGCAAGAATCTGAGGTGATCACTCATGTCTTGGTCAATTAGTGGAAGAAAACTTATGATTTATGTGTTAGTAGCACCAAGGTATCCCAAGCAAGGGTCAGAACCCTCTGGTGCTGGATCCCAGTGACATGGCAACCCCAGTTTCAGGAGATTGGCAGTGAATGTGTGAGTTCAGCAGGTACAGGTAGAGGGGATCAGTTACAGAATCACAGAATAGTCTGAGTTGGAAGTGGCCCACAAGGATCATCAAATCCAACTCTTCAATGCCTGTCCTGTAGAGGGGTTTTTATGAATGGAGAGAGTTTAGCAGAAAAAATAACATCCCCCCTTTTCCAAGGAGAAGGACTTGTAGGCATTGCATCAGGACTGCCTTAAAAGACAGCAAACTGCCTGCTTTATAGCTTTGGACAGATGTTTTGCCATATGAAGAGCACTTTCTCTGAAATGCAAAGTGCACATTTCTTTGATATTGTGCAGGGGATGTTCCCTATGCTGGTGTGTCACCATGGCACTGGACCGGGGAAGCTGAATATCAAAAGCTTTAGGGAGCTGTATGGCTCAATTGTTTCTGCTTTCATCATTCATGAAAAAAAAAAAATCTAAATGGAAGATGAGAACCTGCCTGCCTTAGGTTCATATGGAAGCAATTGTAGAACCAGGCAGCAGCAGGGTACTCAAAGATGAGTAGATGGCTGGGCCTCTACATGAAATCTGTAGCAAACAGGCCATATAACTTTTTGAGGCTATGGGATGTAAATGAAAAGAAATAGCTAATCAAAAGGAGATGGTTTTATCTGATGTCAGAAGCTGTTGGCTTTCATTCTGATTTTCTTGGGTTTTTCTGTATATAGCTTTTAGAGTGCCCTTAAGTCTTCTCAAAAGGTTATTACTTTTCCAGTGGCATTAGAGAGGCTGAGATGATATTTGCAATGAGGGTAAGTGACTCTCTTGAGGTTTTGGCACCCACAGCTCCAGATTAACTGGAAATGCAGGCGTTTAGTAAATCTGAAAATAAGTGCCTCTTGGCCCTGTGCACTTCAGAGAAGTCAACCTAAGTTTTGTGGGTGGGACAAGAACAGGAACACAGTATATTCCACACAAGGGACACATATTTAGAAAAATTAAGCCCCCCAGAGTGAATGCCAGCTCATAAGGTAGTGGCCTCCATTCTTTTTGTCCAGACTATCACATCCATGGAAGTCTGGGAAGCTGTTAGTTCCATTCGTGTGAACATCAAGAATTCCCTTTCTGGTGTTAGTTTTGGCTGACCAGAGGTGTAATTCTTACAAATTTCTGTTATTTAAAATCTCATGTTTCCAAAGTAAAAGAGCTCCATTCAGGGGTCTGGAGTGGATTAAAGCAGCATCTGCCAATTCAGAACTGGTTCTTGAGATGCTCCCCTGGATGGAGATGCCTTCTTCCATGATGAGGGGAAAGGCCAGGAGGGACCTGGCAACAAAAACCAGCACAGGAGACAGAAGGATAATACCAATGAGGCACATGTACATACTCCTATGTACACAGCTTTGTCTCAAGTGTACAGAAATGTTCTCTGCCTCCCCAGCAGTCACTAACCCACTGTTTTTCTTCCAGAAAGTAAATCCTTGACAGACTTGAAGTGATGAGTAATGACTCCACTTTCTTCCATTCCAGCTGCCACACAGGCACATACATTGGTCCCTCATTGACCCAGCAAAATTTGAATGTCTTCCCCTTTTCTTGTCCCATGTCTGCCCTATTACTTATCAGTTGCTTGCTGTTACAGTATGGTGGGATCACCTTCTCTCAGCAGGCACTGTAATTACTTTTTACGAGAAAGAAAATGCTGGTGAGCAGTGGTACACATCTAGGGAAAATGTCAGCACTTAAACCTGAGCCTTGCTTTTCCCTCTGAGCTGTCATAGCTGGATCCTCTGCCCTTCCTTACAAGTGGGTTTGAGGAGGTGGTTGTTTTGGCTGGAATTGGAGAGGCACAGGTGGTACCACCAGCTGTAAATTGGAGGAGGCACTTCCTGATTATGACCACTGCCTACACACAGATCACTGCCAAGAGAGGAGCTGGAAGGCACAGAAGCCTTCTCCTTACTTGGAAAAGGAGAGTAGTCATCATTCCCTCTCCTGCAGGCTTTCACCTGTACACTTTGGCCTTCTTTGTCAGTGCTTGGCTTCCCAGAATGCTGTGATGTGAACAACCCTCAGCCACCAGTGAGCGATGGATACACTGAGGCACAGAGTATTTAAATTCTTGCATCTAACACTTAGGTACTTGGGTCTGTATATACGAGTGCATGGCATGTTTGAAAGCCAGCTTACTTTTTTAAGAGACTTCAGCATGGATTCAGATGTCTGCGTAGCCATGGCAAAATAAGTGGTGAATGACTTCCTGACCTCTGCAATGTCAATATTTTGCCCTCTGGCTCTAAATGTCAGTGGTGAGAGGCTTGTACCAAGCTGCAGAGCAAGCATGCACCAGGCTTGCCTGTGAGGAGTTTGGAATGTTGCTCTTGGAGTGGCAGGAGGAATTGCAGAGGGCACTGACAGCTACCTGGTCTCAACTGCAAGGGCACGCGCCCATTTGCACTTACTCATTTTTATTTCCAGGTTACAATTCTTTATTGTATGATCCTCATGTCTCCACCGTCACCTATTGGGGATCTCTGTTTGCTGCCCTTGACTTGCCTTGTTTTCATGAAAATTGGGCTGCCTTGTCCCCTTGTGTGCCGAAAGCCCTTTCCCCGGGGTGATGCCTTGGCCTATTGCCACCTCACAGCTGTGGTTTTCATTTCTCATCCTAAAAGAGGATCCACCACGTGGGGTGCAGCAAGCGAGGGAGAGGCACCGGAGGGATCACCCACCAATGTGCACTCCACGCCCACGAGTACCCGAAGAGAGGCAGATTCAAAGATTAAAGTCCCAAACTGCAAAGCCCCTTGGGCTCCCCAGCAGAGCTGAGTGCCTGGCTGCGAGGCCAAACTCCCTGCAAAGCCCCTTGGGCTCCTGATGAGAGCTGAGTGCCTGGCTGCGAGGCCAAACTCCCTGCAAAGCCCCTTGGGCTCCCGAGGAGAGCTGAGTGCCTGGCTGCGAGGCCAAACTCCCTGCAAAGCCCCTTGGGCTCCTGATGAGAGCTGAGTGCCTGGCTGTGAAGCCAAACTCCCACTCCAGCTGTGCTGGAGCTGGAGCCACCGACTCCCGGCATTCCCTCCTGCTGCTGGCTCTCCTTGGTTTTGTGGACCAGGAATTCAATAATAACTCAGTTTTTCCCTGAAACAGGGCACTGAGTGATGCCTTGGCAATACCTGGGGGCTCAAGGAGGGTGGCTTTTTGCTCCCCTCATTGCACACCTGAGTTTTGGGGTTTGTAGCCTTAATGGAGGCTGGAGAGGGAGGGGTGGCAGCCAGCAGCATGGGAACTACATGGGGAGGGTCATGAGTCCTTTGATGCCCTCTGGTCTTTACTTAGAGGTCTCTTACAAGCCTCAGCCTAGCAAAACTACCACTAGGTATGCTCACAGGCAGTGTATTTGCTCCTTTTTTTTTTTTCTCTCACTTGATCTTTATTAGGACTGGGCAACTAATTGACTTTTTGGGTTTATAGCTCAATGGCACAGAAGTCAAACTGTCACAAAGCACTATTACTGGGTTTCTGTCTGTAATTTTTGTTTGACCACAGCAGTCAGTCTGAGTCAAAATGATGATTTCAGCATCACCTCAAGACTCAGGATGCTGACCTCTCAGAAGCATTTGTTCCCCAGTTTTGTTTTATTTTTAATATTGTTTTTATATTTTGAGTTTTTTTATCAGAAATAGGTTGCTTCTAAGCAAAAGATTCAGCCCTGCTATTTTGAAAGTGTTAAAATAGTATATTTTGATGTCTCAGGAGTTGTTCCTCCTTCTCTTCCCTGTGCTTTTCAGCCAAAGCTCTTTGTCAACCACAGGCTGAACCTGTGAAGATGTTCAGTTCTGGAGCTCCCTGTGTCAGCACATTTCCCAGCTCAGCTTCCCAAGTGCTCAGGTGACACCAAAGTACAGTGTGTGCCAGCAAGAAACGTTGTGGGGCTGTGTGGTGACCAGACAAGCAGTGCCAGGGTGGCCATGAACTGCCCATGGTGCAACCCTGCCCCACCTCCAGCTGTGGGAGCACTGGGATCTGTGCCTCCAGGGAGGACAGCAGCAGGATTTGATTCTCAAGCTACTGAAATGGGCATAACCCAAATACCACAGAGGCACAACCCTAAAATGGAGAAATTTCCAGGTTTGTGCCTGTTTTGATGAAGACTAAGTGCTAAGTTTTAGCAAAGTCTTTTTTTATTAACAGTATGCTCACACAGCTCTTTGTGATGTATCTGTATCTTCCAACTGATTATAATTAGTGCAGTGTTTTATTTACATAGGATTAATGTAATTCAAATGACTAGATGAAATTCTTTGATCTCCAGGGTACAAGAGGTGAGATTATGATGATTTACGATTTTAAACAGTTGCTCCTGGCCATAAAATCTATTCATTTGAAAATCAATAGAAAGATATCACTTGCCATGTTGATGAGATAATTTCCTCTGCTACTCAGTCCTGGCCATATTCTCCTGGTTTCCACCATGCTGTCAAGTTTAAATACCTTTTTCTTTTTTCCTGGAAGCACTGCTCCACCTGATCCTGTGCAGCTCTCTGGGTGTCTGGGGTACTCTACTCTTAATTTGAAGCCACTTTCTGATTTATATGCTCCAAATATGCAAATTCTTCTTCAAAACTTTTTTCCAACCAAGCATTCAGTCTTATGCTGTAGCTGCCAAAAATATATCCAACTCCATACTTCTTCTTTGTTGCATTGGGTTAATTTACTGGTGCAGTGTATTGGAGACTGTAAACTTTCTGATCTCTAGCAAGGGCTGTTGTCTGTTCAGCAGGTCCTGCCCATTGCACAATAGTATGAATATTTATGATGCTAAATAATGATGGTTGTCTTCATCAGCAGATATAGCATTACTTCACTGAGGAAGCAGTCAAATCATTATCCTAATATCCAGATGTGGAAACTGAGGTGCTGCAAGGTGAAATGACTTGTCCAATGTCAGCAAAGGAGAGCTAGAAAGGGAATGCAGCTGTCTCTCTTCCCAGCTACATGGTACAGCCCCTAGACCCTGCAGCCTCCTCAATGACAGCTCATGAAATTTGTCTTTATGCAATGCATTCTTCTCTATTAACAGCAAACAATTCAAATGTCTTCTTCACGAGTATTAATAGCCTCCCTGAGAAATGTGTTTCAACATGCATTTTCAGCAGTACTTGTGTGTGAGTTGTGCTCCAGCCAGCAGCTGTGACCTGCTAGGAGGAGGAAACTGGGGCGAGGTTGCACCTACGCCCCTGCACTCTGCTCCTCTGCTCCAGCGCCCCTCCACCCCTCCAGTGGCGCTCGGGGAGCTTGGGGACCGACCACAGAGATGTTCTGCAATACCAGCTGCTGTCTTGGCAGCCTTGGAGTTCCCTCTGGGTCTGACTTACTGTCTTGTCTCTGAATATAATTGCTCACTGCTGATTTTTTCCCCCTTCCTTTTGATTCTGTAGCTCTCGTACCCTACTCAGATTCCTCATCAATCTCGCAATCTGGGGAGTCTGAGGAAATAAGAGAATTGATCATCTGCAGACTTCTTCTGTATATTATGAAAGTGTCCCTGTGCCATGTGTGTGATTCCAATCTCTTTTTGCTTTAATCAGACAGAACATCAGCACGTCAGACTGCACCAGCCAGGTCTGTGTGCTGGGTGGGGAAGGACAGAGCCGCTTCTGCAGAGGTCCTCCCAGCTCCCAGAGGTGACAGCACATCTCCGGCTTCCCCCTCCCTAACCCTTCTACCTCCCCACAGCACACCCTGCTCAGTTCAGCCTTGCAAATGTTCCATGGCAGGGCATGTTCTGCTGAGCCCGCTGGGGCACGACTGCTTGAGCAGCTCTGGCTGCGGGGAGTCCTTGAGGAGTGGCAGAACACGTCTGCCTGGAAATCCGCGTGTGCCACAAATGAACCGATCTCTTGCTATTTGGAGGTCTCCTGGGACCAAATCCCTTCAGGGAATTGGCCAGAATTTTAATGTTTTCCACCCAAGTACCTTAGCATGGTGGTAGAAAAAGCATGTGCAGAAAGTTGGGTGGGATTATGCGGGTGCAAGGGTGCGTGTGCTCTTTATATGTTACACTGGAAGTTCATCACAAGATTTTAGCATTTTATAGGGCCTCTGTCATGAATATCAGACAAGGTAGTCCATACTAGGTAAGGGCCTTAAATTTTGGCATATATTCCCTAGCTTGTAAGCATTTTAAGATGTAAAGGAGATCTGAAATAGAGGTGAATTTCTGCCACTTTCATAATTTGTTCAGTACTTTATTCACTTAGTGTTACAATTTTTTGCTTTTGTCTACCTACTCTAGAATGCTACGACCATTTCAATCTTGAAATATAAGAGTATAGAACAGCTATAAAATTAACAGAACTCTGTCCATCCCTCCCTTTCCATTTGTGCAGGGCAACACCTGAAGGACACTTTTACCTCCAGATGTCAGGACATATGGGACAGGGAGCAGACTCAGAGCTTGTGTGTCCTCTGTGGCATGTAAGAAACAGTACCTAGAAAGGAAAGTGTTTGAATGTTAATGATAGGACAGTGCTAAAAAACACTTTAAAAACACTTCCCTGATTTTTTCTGGGGAAATCTCAATTTGTTGCCTGCCGCTGGCTTTTTGCCCAGTATTGTCAGATCTACTGGTGAAGGGAGACAGCAGAGCACGTTTGTCCTTTTCCTCTTTCCCAGAGTGAGATGCTAGACCAGAGCAGATATGCTGCTGTTCGTGCTCCTAAGAACACACTGCAGTGGGGACTACAGTCTACTCACCCTTTTCCTGTACCTGCCCTGATACATTCAGTACCTCAGGGCTGAGTTACACCTCATTCACTAGCAGCCTTGAAGAGAGAATCTCCACAAATCCATTCAAATGCTCCTGGAGCAGTGTTCTCAGTTTCTCTTTCCCTGGGATACACACTCACAGTCCCAGGCCTTCAGTACTCCTGCCTGAGCCCAGCACAGCATCAGCATCACCCTGGACTTCAGCGGTGTTCTGGGAGCTTCTTGTGGGAGAAGGGATTTGTGTCAGGCACCCCTTGCGAAAATTTTGCTTCCCACTTTGACATGCATTGTTCCTGCTCCTTTCTTCCATAGGAGTGGCTGAATTTCTGTTGCAAGGTATATAAAGCATTTAGGATGAAAAGTCTATAGAAGTGTGATACTAATAATATTTTACAGATTTAATTACCATGATTGTAGTGCCTAGAGGCGTATGCAAAAACATTTTGAGTGGGTGGAGAGGAGGCAGCACTGTGAACATTTTTGTGGTTTTGCTGGGCAATGCGCAATGGAGTTTTCTCATGGGAACCACGGCATGCCAGGGACAAAAGCTGCCTCTGCCTCCTCATCTCTTCTGCTGGGATACTGGATCACACCCCAAAGACAGGAGACAGCTCCAGTCGCTCCAGTTTTTGGGAAAAGCAGGGCTGATCCACACTCTGCTTAGCAGAGGGGCTTTGGGGGTAGGTGCTGCCCGTTCCTCCAGGCAAACAGGTATTTTTCCTCAGGCAACGTCCCTTCTGTGCAGTCAGCGGCAGCTTCACCCGTGGGCTGATTTTGAGATTGGGCAAGCGCTGATTTGGGGTGCAGATGTGTCAGCAGGCTGGAAACAGCACGCCTGGTCTGGGTCAGGGTGTGCAGTGCAGACAGAGCTCCACCAGCCGCCCACCCGTCCCTGCCGAGCCTGCGTGGGCAGTGCCAGGGCCAGGGACACACAGAGGGGCCCTGTGTCACAGTGCCAGCACCCTGTCCCATGGCCAGCCCCACTGCCAGCAGCTCTAAGGCAGCCCAGGCTCACAGCTCACTGGGAAATGGGGAAATACCCCAGGCGGGAATGCAAGTTGTTCGAGTTTGGGTGTTACAAAATAAAAAGGGTATGAAAAAAAGACCGCTTGCATTTCTCCAGCTTCAGAATGCAGTCCTGCATCTTTAGGAAACTTTTAAAAACTTTGTTCCTAGTTTGTATATTAATTCTTAGACATTTTGTGGAGTTTTGGTGACAGTGTTTTGACATAGATGCTACAAAGCCTCAGCCTTGTATTGAAAAAACAGAAGGAGAAATTCAGTTTTGGAGTTGTTTACCAAGGAGTCAGGTCATGACTGTGCTTCCTGCCTGTCCTGTCCCTGCTCAGACAAACAGCCACGAGGTGCAACAGAGCCAAGGTAAGGTATTAGAAGGCAAGGAAACCCTGTGTGAAAGGTATTCCCGGCTCTAGGCAAGCTGAATGTTGCCTACAAGACAAGCAGATTTTACTGAGGCTTTTTTTCCCTCACCCGCTTATTTCTTCCAAACATTAAATGTTTTTTTCTATTGTTATCTGCACTAAATATGAGTTACTTAATTTATTACTTATTACTTAATTTATCACTGAAACACGACTTACTAAAAACTCATAGTTTAACCAATTCTCCACCAGTAAAACAAATACATGCTGTAATTTCTCCTCGCTTGAATTGGTACTTTAGGGCCGGTTTCTGCACAGCGGCGTGTCGCGCCCCGGGCCGGCCGTTTCTGCCCCTCCGCCGCCCCCGGAGCGGTGCGCCCGCAGCTCGCAGGGGCTGAAGCACTCGGTTCCCGGGGGTTTCTCCTCGGTTCCCGGGGTTTCTCCTCGGTTCCCGGCTGTTT
>JAHLSL010000055.1:3136886-3209107 GCA_025920805.1 Petroica traversi
TGCCCGCGGGGCGCGTTTCTTTGCCGCGGGCTTCGTCCCGCCGTGCGGGACCCTGCTCTGGAGGTATTGGTGCGCTCGTCTCGTCCTTACTCGAGGGTGTCCTTGCACGTTTCAAGTTTCTCATTAGTTGCGACGAGGTGCGGGTTCGTACGTAAACGCGGAGCTCACTCATCGGCTGTATTTTGGCACATCTCAGAGCTAGACAAGACTATTTAATTTGCGAAGTCTCTCTTCTGTAGCTACATGTAATTTTCTCCTCCTGCTAAAAGTCCTTTGGAAACGCTGCAGAAATGTAATGAATATGCAAAGCAGCCAGCTCTCAAACCCAAACCCGGTTTGTCTTCAGAGACTTCTCAAAACGCCCAAAGTGATCAAGATACATTATGAAATAATCACTTTTGCCTAAAATACAGGGGTGTGATGTTTCACGCTTTCTCCTTGTATTCCTAATTTAATTGGTGACAGCTCAATTAGAATTCACCTGAAATAAAATCTCTAACAATCGGTTGGAGTTACTCGGTTACTGTAACTTCCAGTGCAGCCTTAAAAAGCAGGAAAGCTGCTCGTGAAGTCCTTGTCCCATGGCTATATCCCACAGCTCCCGAGTTTTCCTTCTCCCGGTGCTTCACCCTCATCCACCACCTGCCTACTTCAGCCGCGCATCTTCCTGCCACCTCCGGAAAGTGTGCGGCTCGGAGCTCGGGAAGGAGCCGGTGTTTTCCCGTGGTTAAAGATGCTGAGCGGGGCTGCTACTGCCGCTGCCCGCTGTCTTGATAGAGGGAGCAGGAATATGTTGTGATTCCTGCACTAGCTGTTTACAAATATTTAAGAGCACTCTGTGGTGTCTCTGTGGTTTTTGTTTTCCTTTTTCCCAGGAGTTATGTTTGTGGTCAGCGTTAAGGTGACAGCCAGCTTTTGGAGAGGAGGGCATGGCGTGTGGGGTGATGGGCTGTGGATGTGAATGAGGTAATGTGGAAAATCAGAATGCATGGTTGTGGGTTGCAAAGGCTGAGTGAAAATCTAACTTGTGATTTCCTGGTTCTCCCATGGCTATAACAGTATGCATTCTTGCCTGTGTTTTAAACAGCTTTGTCTGCTGTGGGGAGTTTTCTGGCCTCTTTGTTCTATATGTGAAAAATGTAAGAGATGGCTGCACTTCCCTGTGTGTTCTGACACTTCTCACTGGTATGGACAGCAAGCAAAGAAGGGGGAGAAGTAGCAAGTGCCGTGGCTGTGTTCGTTTGTTTCTGTAGACCTCCCCGTGCCAGCTTTGCATTCCTACCTCTTGCTGGAAAAAGGGTTTGATGTTGTGTTAGATGTATCTGCTCGCTCCTGAGGCAGCAGATCGTTCTGGCTGGCTTCTTAGGGTTTGCCAGAGGACACGAACAGGCTGTTACTCTTGAACCAGGTTTGGGATCACAGATTAGACAGCCTAAGACTTATCGAGCAGGCTGCAGAATAGGGGGATCACACACGGAGCCCCAGAGCCTTATCCAAGATGCTCTTCCTGCTAAGGAACAGACAAAAGTGTTCTGTGAGCTTGCCCTGTGTCTGCTCATTGTGTAATCCCTTCTCATTCTCACCCTTTGCCCCAAAAGCATGGTCCCGATGCACTAAGAAATGAGAACAGTAGTGGAAAGCTGCATTTCAGGGCTCTTAGATACAGCTTAAAGGTCACCTGAAAGATGTGGGGCGCCGAGACTTGAGTGGGTGTGCTAAGGCTTTGCATAGCCGGCCGGGTGAGCAGAGGCAGCAGCAGCAGTGCCGGGTGTCCTTCGGGTTAATGGTGTCCTCAGTTCAGGCACTGCTGTGCTGCGTTCTCAGCACTCCTTGCTTGCTGCTTGTCCTCTTCCTGAGCCTCATCTCCTGCAGGTGGACTGGCATAGCTGCTGCCGGGCTTTGTAGGCCGTGAGCTGGGCTGAAGCAGGGACCGGAGCGGTCATGTCCGGAGAAGCAGCTTAGCTGGCAGCAGGAGAGGCTGTGTCAGAAAGGGGAGGGAGCCTTCCCCTTGGGAAAGTTTAGAAATAACTTGGGATGGCCTTGAGGTGAGTGCTGGAGGAGCTCTGTTTAATGCGAGGAGGAGAGAGGTCAGAAGGAAGAATGTTTGAAAATACCTTATCTACAGAAATCGGTAGCAGTCGTACATGAAAAAATTGCTCGGCCCTCTCAGAAGTTATTGTACTGAATTTGAAAAACAGAATGAGACTTCAAAGTATGAAACAAAGGGATTTCAGTCTTGCTTTAAATGCAAATCTCAATGCAGTCTGAACCGTGGACTCACTGCTGACGCCTCCATAGTACATATTAATCCAGTTTTATCTGTCATGAGGAGATTTGTTGATTAGAAGCCTCTAGGTAAAGGCTGCTCATGGACTGGTGCTGCTTTTCCAGCCTGTGGGCTGGAAAAATGAGTTCAGTTCCATGGTTTGCCTGGAGCTTTTGGGCTGTGTGTAATTTCACTGCCACTGTCCTCCCAAGATTCAATTTAGCTCTCTGCGCGAAGTCCACTTATGTAGATTTTGTGCTAAGATGAATGACTTTCAGAGGAAATGGGCCTTCTTTTAAAAGTTCCATAAGTTAATTTGTGGTATTGATGGCAAAAAGTCAGCATGATTTGAAATGGGAGGGTAGGAACAGTTTACTGAAATGCCACTAAACCATAAGCTGTTAATTTTGTTTGTCTTGGCAAAATTTATTAAGAATGAGAGGATTTTTCTACGAAATTCAGTGAAATAGTAACACTTTTTAAAATAATGAGTTGTGTGACCCAGTAAATTATGTTACCTTTTCGTGATTTTCCTAATTTTCCTTGTTGCTTATTGTATCTTTCAATGTAGACAGTACTTGATTGATTTTTTGCAGTTAACTCTTCTTTCCGAAAGCCAAACTGTGTTTCTGAAATATGTAGCTCTTAAATGTTTATGGTTTCACCCTGAGTTCCAAAGTGTGTAGTTTAGTAGCTCTTAAGCTCACCAGCAGCTCCTTGAGGTAGCAGCTCAAATCTGAACTGCTAATGCTGTCCCTTCTGCTTTACACATTCTGGCACACAAGGAACAATAACTTCAACTGATGATTTGGGGGTTTCCTATGTTTTCAGTGGGTTTTTTTTCCCCAGGCTCCATCTCTGTTCCTGAAGAGATTGTCCGTAGGTATCCTGTTGCTGCCACATAAATTTCTGGAAAATTTCTCTTGGTCTCCTGATTTTATTTTTCTCTAGTAGAGTTAAATCAGAATTTTGTAGCAAAAGCTTGGTCTTCAGATGCGTTCTGAATAGAAGATGGGCTCTGCTTGTTTTATCTGTATGTTGAACTTGCTGGAAAAAAGGCTGATACTGTAAAAAGACCTCCAAAACACCAAATTCATTTTTCTGCAGTATTTTTCATGTTTTACAATATGCAAAAACACATACTATAAAAACAATTTCTCTCTGAGTTTTACTTTTGATAACCAATCTCTCAATGCCCCATAGCAAATGTATTTGCTTGCATGGCAGTTTTGGTGGAAGGGGAGTTGCACATTATTAAAATACTTTTCCCCCAGTGTGTGCAAATCTTTGTGTAGGTGTAGTTTTTTAGGTTACCACTGTGTGTTTTTTCAAGTCCAGTGTGATAGTAGAGCCAGAGTAATGTGAACAGACCTGCTCAATGTTTTAGTTCTGTTACTTTCTAAACCAGCTATAAATTACGTTCTGCAGACCTTATTGATTGGCGGTTTATACGGTAATACTGGAAATTATCTGCTTGTGGCTGTGAAAGCCGCCACAGAGTGAAGAGGGGTGTGTGAGAGATTTTAGAATTGTCTGAGGAGTTCATTATTTGTGGTGTAATGGGATAAGGGGTTTATGAAGTTGAAACTTGTGCGGGTGATTTTTCCTCCTGCTGTTAGGGCCGAATACAGCAGTGATCTATCTGTTGGGAGCCTTTAAGCACAATTGCTGTATTGCTGAGTGGTATTTCATGTCTCAAGTGTCAATGATAGGCAGCCTTGTTAGCAAATGAAACAGGCGGGTGAATTCAAACTGAGGTTTTAAAAATATATGTGTCGGAATCCATCAGTATTTTTGCTTTGTCTGCAACTGTTTCTGCTATAATTAAGATCATCAGAGGCATTAGATCCTTTTTATGTGAAACAGGTAAAACTGTAGAAATACTTGGTTCTTAAACACTCTTTTACTGACCCAGCTTCATTAATCCTGTGGGATTCTGTGAAGCACTTTTCTTCTTTGCTTTCCTTTTATAGTCCTCCACACTTTCTGCGGGGGAAAAATGATGCGACAATTAAGAAGAATTAAAATGATGGGCTTTTTTCTTCAGGGAATCAAGTATTCTGTAATTCTTCAGAATGTGTTTTGTGATCATTTTGATCTCGAGATATAAAAGAGAATCAAGCAGAAGCCGCGAAGTGAGCGATATTGACTGACATTCTTGGGAACAAGCATGAAGTGGGAATGTTGAAAACAAGCTGGCTTCATGTTTGAATCATCTTTTTTGTAGGTGCATCACAACTGTCTGCTGATTTGTTTTTTTTTTTCAAAAATGTTTCCATTAAGTTAACAAGTCAAAAAATAGAACTTCTGCCCCTTTTTCATTTCTGTGGGTGTTCTTGTAATGAGAGAAAGAAATGCTGTCTTCTGAGTTGACAGCCTTGTGGAAAGATGGGCGGTGGGACAGTGCATCTGGATGTTGGTGCTTTGGTGCTCATCTTCTCTCTGTTTTTACTGTTTCCAGGTTCTGTCATCCGTGATGGCGTCAGCTCTACCCAGAACCCTCGGAGAATTGCAGCTGTATCGAATACTACAAAAAGCAAATCTCTTATTCTACTTCGATGCCTTCATTCAGCAGGGTGGTGACGATGTCCAGCAGCTCTGTGAAGCAGGGGAAGAGGAGTTTTTGGAGATAATGGCTCTCGTAGGCATGGCCAGCAAGCCACTTCATGTCCGACGGCTGCAGAAGGCCTTGAGGGACTGGGTCACAAACCCTGGCCTCTTTAACCAGCCTCTCACCTCCTTACCAGTCAGCAGCATTCCGATATATAAGCTGCCAGAAGGGTCTCCTGCGTGGCTGGGGATATCCTGCAGCAGTTATGAAAGGAACAGCAGCACCAGAGAGCCTCACCTGAAGATTCCAAAGTGTGCTGCCACGACGTGTGTGCAGAGCGTGGGCACGAGCAAATCTGATGTGGTGGGGAGCTTATCACTGCAGAGCAGCAGCGAGCCGAGGCTCTGGCAAGGACACCACACCACAGAGAGCGAGCACAGCCTTTCCCCAGCTGACCTTGGCTCTCCAGCCTCACCAAAGGAAAACAGCGAGACCCTGGATGCTGCTGCTGCTCTGTCAGTTGCTGAGTGTGTAGAACGTATGGTTCCCTCCCTGCCCAAAAGTGACTCCAATGAAGTCAAGGAGTTGCTGAAAACAAATAAGAAACTGGCAAAGATGATTGGTCACATCTTTGAGATGAGTGACGATGACCCTCACAAAGAGGAGGAGATCAGGAAGTACAGTGCAATATATGGCAGATTTGACTCGAAAAGAAAGGATGGCAAACATCTCACCCTCCACGAGGTAAAATACCTTGAGTCGCAGTGGGCTTCCTCCCCTATTCCTACACCTTTGACGAGATGTGTTTACAGGGTACACTTCTTTTGTGGGCACTTCTTGCTGAGTGATGAGAGTTGTGTGTCCGAAAGTTGTGTATTGGGAGCTGTAGGCAGTCCTGGCCTGACATGGAAATCTCAGGTGCAGCACAAGCACCCTTTGTGTGTGCACATGATGATTGCAGCTTGGTGTCATCAGACTGCTTGGTCATTGGTGCAGCCTGTCAGAGAAAAGGTTTAGAGAGTTTGGCACTGAAATGGCAACCAGCATTGCACTGAGCATGGCCTTGGGACTTCTGGCGATTTGTACATTTTCAAAGAGGTCCAGTCGTTATTTGCCTTGCCACTTTGAGAGTAGACTTGTTTGGAAGCTCAGTAACTAAAATTGCTTGTGTCTGATGTGGTTACTACCCTCTGCTGTCTTCCCTCACCTCAAGACTCTGCTCTGTAGCTTGTGCACTTGAGATAAAAAGGATTCTGTCAAGGAGATCCCTAAACACAGTGGTGTGATTTTTTTGTTGTTGTTGTTTGAATTGGGATAATGCTCCATTTTACAGCCTCTGGGATTTTTTTGGGGCACAGTGGTCTTAAGCCTGTCAAGTGACATGATGCAGATGGGAAAGAACTGTCTCCAGTATTGATGGATGGCTGTAATCTGAATGTTTGTCCTTTAATCCTTGAGTAGCATCTCTTCCCTCTTGTTTTTGAAATTCCATGTGGGCCTCCCTTGCTCCTCTTGTGGCATTCCTGAGGCTCACGCTGCATGTGTTGTAACGAAATAGGTGTGTCTGTGTGGGGAGTAGTTTCCTAGTGCCAAAGTACTGTACAAGAGGAGAACAAACATTAATTCAAAGCAGTGCCAAAACGCTGTTGATACAAATGCTGCATCAGCATTTTCACAGTTAACAGTGATTGCAAAATTTCAGTTGGATTTAAAATTTGGCATGTAAGGCTTAGCTCCCAAAAGGAAAGGCAGTGTTTATGTTAAAGGAGTGCCAGAAAAACTGTACTGGCTTTAGCCTTTTCTCGCTTCAAGAAGAAGTTTTGTAGGTGGGTGATCCATAGCATAAGACTGAGTCCTCTTTATGCTTCTGAGTAGAAGGGCAGAAGGAAACAAGGCGTACTTCTTTACATTTTTGTTTACTTATTTACATTTATAAGGCAACTGCACATCACTGGCAATGACTTGACAAGGGCTTTTACTGTAGACTGGGGAGACACTTCCACAGTAGTCAGCCACATTTCCTAGCTCACAGTTCTAGCTGTGCAGCTTACACTTGCGTGCTCTGTGGCTTTATGTCAAACACTTATCATCTATTAATTCATCCACTGTACAAGACAAGATCTTATCTTACTCCCCTGACCTTGTAGAAGTCTCCCTCATAACAGAATGAGTTGTGTATGAGATGGAGGCAGGATTTGAAAGGATTAATTGTATAGATGCCCCATGTTCAGGGCTGCAGATTGAGGATTCAGAGAAAGGGGGTTCTCCCACGTGCGGATGCAGGCAGTCGAGGTGTACAGCATGTGTGGCTATGTACTTTCACAGCCTCTCTCTGGGGTAGGGACTGCAGAAAATGGTCTGAGATCTGGGCAGACTCCTTGTAGGATAATTGTCTGGCATCTAGCAGTGTACTGCAAGGTGGGCTCCAGGGGCACTATTTGTGTAGCTCAGGAGAGGTTGTACAAAACTGGAGGAATGAACACTGGCATAGGACTGAAGGAGCAGGATAGCAATGAACTGGAAGAAAGGACAACTGCTCTGCCTTGTTCATTTTTTTTAGTATTGCGCTGCAGATCTTTACTACATCATTGTAAAACCACGTTTAAAAATGGAATGAGAGCATGGTTTGGCTTTAGGAAATATTTCTATCGCTATTGTGATTAAGGGCACAAGATCAAAGGAGTCTGTGGTTGACTTATGCCTCACTTACGCATGTGGGGCCTCACTGAACTTGATGGGAACTGCACACATGCAAGCAAGAAGAATTTGCTCATAATTGGTTTACTGTTGGCTTAGGGAGGCCAGATTTCATGAAGTTTTGTCTTGAACAGTTTTGTCTTCATTCCCTTTTTAAAGCAGAAACTAATTAGCAGCAATGAGACCCTTTTTTTGTTTAAAATCTGCTCAACCAGAATTTGCCTTTTGCAAACTCGGCTTCAGTGTGTTTTTGGTTTTGATGGCTTAAACAATTTGCAGCTCAGAAGGAGGGACCTTGAACAACCAGGGAAGTAAGTTTCTGCTTGTCCAGAGACTGTTTTTCTGCATGTGTTAATACATTCCAAGGCTGTCATTCTGCCTCACAGTTCAAGGTTTCTTGCAGCTGGCAGAGAACAGCTGAATAAACTTCAGTGAGAATTTAAAAAGCTTAAGTAGTGGTTAGTTTTTAATGTAAAGATTAGGGTATGTATCTCTGGCTCCTCAAGCACAGAGGAGTTGCATGCAAATTAAAAACAAACCTGGTGGGATTACTAGTGGTGAATTAGTGAGAATGTTTTGTTTCAGTATGAGCACTGAAGTGTCTCAGAGGGATGGAGCAGCCATTAGAGACCTGTGAGAGCTGCAGACACTGGGCTGGTTTGGAAGTGTGTGCTCCTGGTAGGAGTATTTGCATAACGCATTAATCTGACATTAAATCTTTCGAAGGCGTTCCAAAACTAATAAACAAGCTGTCCCTAATCCATCCCATTGTTTCAGTATTACACAGCTTTTCAAACACAGAGAGCACTTAATATTTAAAGTTGGACTGGAGGACGGATGAGTACAAGGCATGCCCTTGAAATCGGTGACCCTTGCAAGTTTGAGTCAGATTTGGAATTTGAGTGTAATATTTCAGTGCTTGTCTCAGTACTTATTAAAATGGAAAAATTTTAATTTGGTGGAATTGGAAAAATAAGTAATGAATTTTGTCTAGTTTAGTCTCTTCCTTTTCTTTTGCTGACTCACCAAAACAGTAGGGCTTGGTATTTAATTATGTGGTTTCTAGTGGGGGAATCTGTGAACCCCATCAGATGGAAATATACTCATCCCTCTCCTGTATGCTCCTGTGCTGCTCCGTATCCTTAAGGCTTCCAGCAAACAGAATCTTTATTTTTAGGCATGCAATGCATTGTATCTGCAGTATTATGCCTCCTGAAAAGGCAGGAAGCCATGATGCTCTTCAATTCAGTAAGTCTGAATGTGACCTGAAAGAGGAAACCAGAAAAAACAAGCAAATAAACATTTGGCTTTTCTCACATATTAGGATAGACAGCATTTGCCTACAACTACCCAAAACATTTTCAGTCATTTCTGCTCTTTGCAATCTTTCAGCACTTTGAGGGATAAAAAATATCTCAAGTTATTTTGTAGGCATTAGCCATATTATTCATCCTTGGCAAAGTAATAGCTATCACTGTTACAGAAATTAATGCCTTCTTTGGATGGTAATTCTTTTAATCAGTGTTGTATTAATCTTATATTGTATCTTTCTCCCCTCTGTTTTTTTCTGAAAAGACAGACATCGTAGAGCAATTGTTCCTGTCTAAGGGATAATAGTTTGTTATTTTAGTACCTTGTATTGTAGGAGCATAGTAACATGTTTGTGCCCTTGTAGATGTGATCTGTGAAATTTGGGTTTTTTGTCTGTATGGAGACTAAAGGATCAGGCAACATACCTAGTTTGACTGTTATAAACAAGTTTGGGCTCTGATTAACATTTAGGTACCACGGGCAATGCCCTACTGAGATCAGAGGCTTTTAGGCTAAACACAGGAAAAATTGCTTATGAAATATTAGGAGCAGCAGTTCTATGTGAGGTTTTGCTAGAAATACTTCACAGTCTGCTGAGAGAAGAATCTCAGCTCTTCTTGATACATGTTTTTGTTTCTCAACCTTCCTGCAGAAAAGATGTCATATGGGGCAAAATAAATTTTTGATAGTTTGGATGCCGTCAAGCCCCGTGGCAAAGGACAGAGTGGTTGTGTGCTGTTCATGTCTTGTGACAGCCTCCATCCTTTGGGGATGGAGCATGCAGAGATCCCAGTGAGCTGCTGGCCTCTGTGTTTAATTCACTCGTAACACTGCACTGTGGCAGGCAGCAGGGTGAAGGGGTGAGCTCTTGGCCTTGTCCCAGGAGACACCCTGTAACTGCAGACCTGCTGGACTATGGGAGCAGTGGTTTGGAGCCCGAGGTCACACGTGTGCTGCCAGATGGAGGATTGTGGATGGCATGGCTCTATCCGCTGTGGATGTGCTGGCTGTGCTCTGGAATATTCACTAGCCTGAGACAGATACAGAAGATACTATTGACAGTAGCTCCATAGCACCTGTGCTCCTTTGCCAGAAGCCAAGCCTGTTCAAAGCAGCTTAATTTCTAGAAGTTGTGGGCACTTGGTAAAACACTTGTAGTATTCTATTGGCCTCTTGCTGTTATGCCTCATTACATGTATAGCTGTTCTTCAGCTGGGAAAAAATGAGGAAATCTGTTCAAGTCCTGCTTCCTGTGGAATACCCTCTCCAGTATCTTGATTTGTATCTCTCATGGCATTAATAATGTTGTAGTGTCCATACTGCTGACCATAGGCTTCTCAGACAGCAGTATTGTTAAGCTGATACAATTTGTGACAGTATGACCACTTCCTATAGGCTTCTGAAAAGCATTGCAAAACCATTTTGAGCCTCAACTTCAGGCTTTTTTTTTTTTTTCACCCCTTCTTTATGAATCTTTTGCCAGCAGCAGAGGCACTAGAAATGTGTCCTGGCAGGCTCAGGAAAACATCCTTGAAACAAGTTACATTTGATTCATGTCTGAAGATAGTCTTCGCAAACACTAGGGTGAGAAACGCAGCTAAAAAAAGTTTAATCGTTTCTTAAACCATCACCTTCTACAGAATTTATTCTGTATTCACCAGGGAAAGCCATCTGTACCCACACTGTCAGGGTGGTTGGTTTTTTTTTTCCCCCAAGTCCTGGGCATATTGCGTTTATAAAAATAGTATTCCCTGTAAGCCAGGCTTTGGAAGCCAAACACTGTGAACGTTCAGAGCTACTGTTTTATACTGAGATTTAATTAATGCTGGGATGAGGCAAAAGCAGTGCACATTGAGATAGTCTTACAATGTTTTACTTCATGCACCAACTACGTTCATATCTTTTCTCTTCCCAAAGGCTTACCTGGTTTAGTAAGGTTTATAAATAAACCGAAGAAACCCTCGAGGGTTTAGTGTACCATTATAGGTAATTTTACTTGTGATCAAAATTCTTCATTATTTCAGGTGACATACCTCTACAAGCACAGTAGGTGAAAGTATGCAAAATCTCGAGTGTGTGTTTGATTTGCAGCTGACAGTGAACGAAGCAGCTGCCCAGCTGTGTGTGAAGGATAATGCCTTGCTGACCAGGAGAGATGAGCTCTTCGCGCTGGCCCGGCAGATCTCGCGGGAGGTCACCTACAAGTACACCTACAGGACCACCAAGTAAGGCTTCATTAACTCACAGAGTCTTTACTTTCAGGGAGCTAAGCAGGCTGATAGCATTTTTTCTGAAGCACTGGAGACACTTTCTTGCTCTTCAGTTAGAAAAGTGCTTTTCTGAGGAAAGGAGGAAAATGCTATTTGAGTCCCGAAGCTTTTAAACTGGTAAGATGGAGCTGCCTTGAATTACCTTTTTATTTGATCTCTAGTTTTCCAAGTATTTTGAGGATAGTGCATGTTGAGAGGCATCTGAGAGTCTGGCATTTCAAGCATTTGAGGCATTAGTGTGTTTTAAGGTTAATGTAAATTGGCAGAGTAGCCAGAGATGCTTAATGCATCAATTTCCATTTTTCCATATACAGAGTTGGCTTGTTAGGCAAAAAGATAAGGTCACAGGGAGTGGCTTACAGACTTGTCTTAAAGGAACTAAAGCAGAGTCCTAATTTCACTTGTTACTGTTCTGTTAAATGAACTGCTGTTATGAAACCTAACAGCTTTTAAATACAATTAAAACTTCAGAATTTGTAAGTATGATTGGAAATCTTGATGCATTGTTTATATTTTTAAGTGTTCATTCCCTTGCCTGTAATGTAGTATCCTTTCAAAACAGATTTTGCTACACATCTAGAACGTTTGCTCCTTTGCTCCCCTTTCTTCCGTAGAGATTCATATAAATTTAGTTCCATCCTGGATAAGCAGTGCCAAGACCGTTTCTGTAATTCTCTCTGCTTTCCTTCCTCTTTTGGAAGGAAGAATCTATGAATCTCTTGATGCTTCTGAAAACTACACAAAATGCTTGTGTTTCTCTATACTTGAATGACTTTCCCTGCTATGTCAAAATGAATTGGAGGTGCTTTTTTTGCACATCTCAACTGTTCTTCTTTGATCTGTTTTTTTTCCTCGACTCCTTTTCGTTTTTATTGATGGTCGGGGTTAATGTGCTGTTTACATGATATGTGTCTTCTCTTCCAGGTCTAAATGTGGAGAAAGGGATGAGCTGTCACCAAAGAGAATCAAGATAGAGGTACAGTAATGTGACTCCTGTATTTTGACCTGTGCATGATAAAATTCAGTTTTGTATTGAAGGGATCTGTCTTAAGGAAGGTTGTTAGAAAAACATTTGATAGACAGTTGATGTGTATGAGAGAGAGAGAGGGTGGGAGAACATCCCCACTGTCTCTGTAAATGTAAATGCTTGATGGAGAAACCTGTAGGAGCAGGGGTAAAGAGTAGGATTTGTTTAATGGTAAAGATACTCTGTGTTTTGCACTCAGAGTGAGTAGGAGGGGAGAAATGGGACTGACTGACTGCCAGTGGTGGAATAAGCTCGAGCACTGTAGGAAATGTCTTCCCATAAGGCCTGCTGCTTTTCAGTCAGCATGAGGTGGGGTTTGCCTAATTCACTGGAGTCAGCTGTTGATCATGTCCAAAATGCAGAGTTCTAGATAAGGACTGATGGCAGAATATTAGCCATCTCTGACTGTGCCATAAATTATGGCACCGATCATATTGGAAAGTCAAAAGCTAACTAAAAACTGTATATCTCAACACAAATGCTTGTGCTTGTAGATACTAATTTGCAGGTTTTTGTAATGAGTTTTATGTCAGGTGTATATGGCTAATGTATGCACTTGCACAAGATGTTGCTTAGGGAGATGCTGGGAATTTCTTATTAAGAGTGCAGGAACAGCATGTATGTCGTTAACCTTTTTCTTCAGTTACCTCTACTGGAAGGTAAATTTGAGGCCTTTTAAAAGTTACTTAAAACAAAAGCAAAAAAAAGAAAGTAAAATGTCCATATGTATACCTATATACCTTATGAGAATAGCAGATCTTTTTAATTTGTATTTTGAACAAATTACTGTTTCACTGTTACATAGGTATCTAATTAATCCTTAGCACTGTGGTTGGTTTTTATTGTACTGTCTACTCAATAAGGCGTAGGTTAAATGTGTGTTAGAATATGAGCTAGACCTAAGCTAGATTTGTATGTGACACAGATAGGTGACGTATTCTTTAACTGTAGAGGAAAATTGCAGCACATTCTGAAATGTATTTCTCATATGTAACACATTCTGTGATAAATTATGCACTATATGTTGTAAGGCATTAATTTTTTCTTCAGTACTACAATGCTTTTACCTGTACAAAGGCTTTTTTTGTGAGGCAAGCCCTGGTGAGAGCAGTTAGATTTGAAAAGGCAATTTTGAACAGGTATAGAGGAGTTCATCTTATTTATTAAGTTCCATCAGTCCATATCCAATTGTATTTTGAGTTTATATAGTGCAAAATATACATGTGCCAAGAGGATTCACTGATGGCTTTGGTGAGTCAGTAATGTTATTTATATGTGTCAGGATTTGCTTTTGACCTACACTTGTTCTTTGATCCACAAAAAAGAGCAGGGAAAAGATGCATGAAATTATTTTATTCAGCTTCACCAGCCTTGACCAACATGTTGTAGAGTAGTTGTTTGAGTCTCCTCTCTTTTGTTCAGTCCATCTCTGATTTGTAAGAGCTGCTGGGGAGCTGCTACTCCTCGGCTTGAAATAGTATTTCAGTGACTTAGATTTCAGCATTAGGAAGTTTTTCCTTCATTCAGCAATAATTGATGATGAGCAAGTGTCTGAAATCACACACTGCAAGGGAGGTGCTGTTTTTTACAGTATCTTCATTGAAAGAAAGCGTAAAAATTAAAACCCTGAAAAATACAAGCAGACACTCGAGGTTTTCTGGAGAGCAGGAAATCTGGACAGCCTTAGGGGATGTGTATTCTCCTATTTTGTGCATGGTGAAATCCTAAGAGTCTGGAAGGCTTTTGTACCCTTTATAGTTCAATAATTCTGAGAAAATATATATACTTGGTACTTGTTTTATCTGGAATTACCAGTCATATTTTTAAATGCTTGTGAAAGTTTCATGTCCTAATTGTACAAATGACTTTCAGAAATAGGTAATTTTTCTAAAATAAAAAATTGAAAACTACATTTAATTAAATATTTTTAATCTGATAACATAGCATTAGTAATTTTGAAATTAGCTATATTTTTATCTGCAGAAATGTCTTTTTTCCTCACAACTTTGGGAGTCTTCTAAGGAGGTGTAAAGCATTACTTCAGTGCATTTTAATTTTGAGGTATGCTGTAAATCATGAGCTTTACTTCAATAACATGTAAAAAAGATGCAGTACAACATAGAAGTTTACTGCTGTTTTGGGATCCTAGGGCTTGCATTTTGAAAAAAAAAATGCAAACAGTCCTTTTTTTAGTAGCATGTGCAGGGATTTTTTTGGATTTTGTTTTGGCTTGGGTTTTTTTTTTTTTTTTTTGGAAAGGTGAAAGTAAAAAGGCAAATGGTAGCAAATGCAGATTTTTCCTTCTGTTCTGGGTAGGAATTCCATACGCTGTTTTTGAAGTTGTAATGCTTCGTCGTGGAACCATTCGCTCACTATCATGAAAATACAGAGAGGACCTGAACATGGGATTTGGAGTTTTTTTGTTGTTATAACTAGCTCTTTTCTGTTTTTCTTTTTCCCTGGGTTTTTTCTTTTTTGTTGGTTTTTTTTTTAAGGCTGAACTCTGTATTTTGAGTCACCATTCCTTTAACCATTAGTCATTAATGTCTCTGTGAAGCATGGCCTAAAATTACTAGGGCTTCAGTTTGGAAAGACTTCACAACCTGTTTGCATAGTGTAAAAGATTACTTAAAAAAAAGATGAGTTAATTTCCTGAAATACAATAACACTTAAAAAAGCCTCCAGAGAGGCTCTGAAGGTCATCCTTGAGTAGAGCCAGCCGAGCTGTGTGTGCAAGCTGCAGCATTGTCACTCTGCAGCCACACTGTAAATGTACCATTTTCATGAATATGAAACTCGCACAAGCATCACAAAGAAACAGTGTGCCATGAATTACATCAAATTACCTGTAAAAGCCTTTCTCTTCCCCTGTGAGCTCTCCCCCTCTTATTCGTTGAGTGGGTGGGTGAGCTGTGGGAGTGAAGTGTAAAGAGGAGAAGGGGAAAAAATTCCAGGCAAATGACAGACTGAAGGTGTGGAGGGAGTGAATTGGTCTTCGGAAGCAGATTATAAAAAGGGGTTATAGTTCCTAATCTGCTCTGGACAAAGAGCAGGACAGGTGGATAGGGATGGAAATGGCACATCCTCCTGCAGAGCAAGGATCTCTCCTGCTTAGGTGTTGTGAGGCGGGGGCATCCCTTGTTTTGTCATCTTCTGTGACTCAGTGCAGGCACTGCTCAAAGCAATGAGCTGTTGTGGCACCAGCTTAGAAAGCAAAACAATTCACAGGTACATCAGGCAAAGTGGAGGAAGAGACTGCTCATCTCTATTGGGGTTAACGAAGTTCCTATTCAGAGTCTGTGTAAACAGCCAAGAGAGGAAAAAAGAAGGGTTTTTAAAAACATTCTTGCTCTCCGTGGTCTAAAGAAGTTGTTTTGCGTGTCAGTGTCTCCATTCATCTGAAAAAGAGGGGTGGGAAGAGCTTTCAAAAACTGATTTCCCAGCACTCAGTGGGAGTCGGGGGGCACAGGCAGGGGGACCTGAGCGGAGGCTGCAAGGAAGCGTCTTCCCTCTGTGCCAGTATGGGTGGAGGAAGAGAGAAAAGCCCCACCTCCACTATTTCTGAGAAGGCTGAAAAGAAAACCAAAGTGTGGGATTTGTTTTTCACAAAAACAGCAAAAGCAGTAGAAGCTACTGCTTCTACTGTTTTCACAGGAAAAATGTCATTAGAGGGAGCGAAAAAGCACATGTGGGACTGGGAACATCTGCTGCATAAAGCCACTTGGAAAACAACTGAGCAGCAGCATGGCAAAACAAAAATGCTGCAATGCATGCAGCAGGACCTGCAGGCAGCCATGGGGCAGAGCAGGTTAGTGCTTGGTCCAGCGTGTGTGTTGGGGACATCCAGCAGTGGGAAGGGGCTCCAGGAAGGTGATTCAGAATGCATCACCCTCCAGGAGTTACCTGCCTGACTGATGGGGTCTGACACAGCAATAGGCAACCAGACTCACTTCTGGAAAACAGCCTTCAGTTTTGTATAGGCAGGTGATCACAAATGTGTTTATTACCTCTTTTGTTGCAAAAATAGGATCCTGAGTGATAGGGATGTGTTCAGCTTCTTATCTTCCTACACATAATCATTCTCCTCTCCCAAACAAATTCAGGTGTTAACTATGAAAGTGGTCAGTGCTCATGGAAATGTGCTGCAAAGCTTTTCTTTCTAGCTTAGGCTAGAGGCATTGAGGCAGTTAACCTGGCTATGAAGATTTTGCAAAGCTATTGTGTTTATTTGTTCCATGAGGGAGTATGTCATATCAGATGTTGAAAAGCAATGTGCAGCGTTCAGAGAGATTTCAGGGTTTTTTCCTGAGCATAAAGAATAGCTTTAATGGCACTACATTGCACTGAGGTTCTGGCCGTCTGCCTGGGGTCAGATCACTGCTCTGCAGGTCAGTGGGCAGCCTGCCAGTGGAGGGAACCTTGTAGTATTCTGAAAAATCACTTCTATTTTTCTTGGGCTGTAACCCTTTTGTCCATTTATTGTCAAAAATGTCATTATTGACATGTATTGTCTTTAGAATCTACAAGGAAAATACACCTAATTTGGTGTATTTTTGAGACCCAGGTCTGCAGAACCTCAGTGACTGGATGTCATTGTTCTCAGCTTTGGGTCTGTCTTAAGATCTCTGATTTCCTCTCACATTTTGGCAGTTACCAATACTGTGCTTTTGTAAACATTTTTGGATGTTCCTCTAAGGCACATGAGCTTTCCTTTTATAATACCAGACTGGATAAACTCTTCATCTTGAACCTTTGTTTCAATGATTAACTTATTTTAATGGAGTCTGGCAGGCTTTCACAGGAATTTTATTTGCTTTATTGATACATATGCAAGCTGCAGCAGAGATTTGCATGCCATAAGAATTTCAGACTGGAAGAATTATTGAATCATGGTTTCCCACTATTAATTTTCCACTGTACTTCTGAAGTGGTGATATTTCATTTTGTGGTACTGGTGGAGATTCTGTGTGAAGTATGTTTAATTTCAGGAGGCTTTTCTCAGTTTCATGAGGTTGGTACATATCCTGGACTATATAAACTTGATTCCTGAAGAGTGACAGAAACTGCAGGCCTTAATCTGCCTGTCAAGACTGAATGTAAACTAGTTTAATGTCAGTAACAAGTGCAGTCTGGATTCACCTGAGACTGAGAGATGACACTGTGTGTGCCATGTTAGGTATATAGCAGTTGCTTTGGAGGGGCTGTTTGTGTTTTATGCACAAACTTAAAGGAAGTGGATAGCGCAAACATGTAAATTGTAGTCCAGAATTTTCACAAAAGTTCAGGAATGTGTTTTTTAGGGTTTTTTTTTTCTTCTAAGTGTACACAGAGGGTGAAGGAAAAAAAACAGTAATATGTCCCTCTTGGTTTGGTTTCTTTTTATGTTCAATAGGATAGTTATCCTGATTTCCAGGACACAGTCCAGACGCTCTATCAGCAAGACAAAATGCCACTTGCTTTGGCTAAAGGAAAGAGTGAAGACACAACAGCTCTTAATTCACAGGTAAACCAACTACACTACACTGTGAATATACAGGCTTTGTACGTTGTTTTGACGTGTTGTTGTTTTGGTGACAAAATTAATTCCTGTCAGTTTTAAAAGGCTACTTAGCTTAGCTGTGATTCCATCACGCTTAATTTGGGTTTACCTCCTGAAACTGTTCTTTCACAGTACTACAGCTTTGCCCTTGTTAATTCCAAGGAGGTAAGATGCAGCATAGTAGGCTTGAAAATCTGTGGTTGCCTGTTGGGAGCAAGCAGGGTACTATTGGTACAGTCTGTGCTGTGTTACTTGCGTTATCCGCTATAAATGGAAAGCTCAAGTTACTGAGTCGAGAGGAATAGAGTAGGCGATGCTGGAGTCCTCAGATCTGACATGGCTTACAAGAAAGGCCAATGTGTTTAGGAAATAAGTGAACCTCTGGATCTGAGAGGATAAATTGACTTCCTAAACAACACCTAGCCTGGTGGAAGCACAGTGTTCTTGATCAGACAGAAAGCTTTGTATAAATGAAGACAGGTTGCCGATTCTTGGTTTGTCTTTTCTGTAGTGTATCCCAGCCTTGAGGCAAAATACCCATCTCCTACTGCCAGTTCTTGTCAAGGAGGGATTTCATGCTCAGTTGCAACAAATTTATTTTGTATAGCTGATTTGGGCAAATGTAATCACCAAATTTGCACGTAAGATTACATTTAGGAGTTACCTTCCTGTTTTCTGAGAATGGATGTGTTACCCTATCATTTAGCATCTCCTATTGCAAAGTAATATTCAGTCATACAAATCTGTTATACATCAAATGCAATTATGCCACATGTTCTGATGTCACAGAATAATTACATGAGCTTTTTTATGCTTTAAAGTTTTTGTTGGTCACATAACAGTGGACTACAGATTTAATTCAACCTTAAATGTATATGCAGATCTACGGGTTTTTCTGTGGTGATCAGAAGCATCATTGAAATTAAAAATTCTAGTTTTATCCCAAGTAAACAAGAAATATGGCATGAATGAGAAATGTTTTATTCTTTTTAAAAAATACTGTACAGTTCAAAAGTTGGTAAGAGGAGTGACAGAATAGCAGCGTTAAAGCACATTTGAAAGTAAACTGTTTGAAAACAGTTTCTTTTTTTACTTTCCTCCCAAGACCAAGCTGGAGTTGTCTGTGGTTGTCTGCAGACCCTGATGAGCTATGAGCCAGAGTATGTAAATACTGGCCATGCCATTGCCCTGCTGCCAGGTCACCACTGTGCTGGAGAAGCCCAGGTTTTGCTGGCCTGTTAGGCTGTCATTGTACATGTAAATTATTGAACTATGCTGAGCAAAAGCAGCCTTTTGTGGTAAGTCAGGGCTTTCAGCACGTCCCAAGAGAAGTGAAATGCTCTGCAATGAATAGATCTCTGTAGCAGTTGAAACAATTACAGCATTACCTGAAAGAGAAATTGATTTTTCCTATCAATTGTTTGTGTTAAGTTTGTACAGTTTCTGTTCATATGTTCATTGTGGCTCTTCTAAATCAACTTTCTTGACTTGTGATTTTCTTCTTCTTTTTGCAAGATGCTTATTTACATTCTCTCAAGAACAAGATTATAGTGAAAGTTAGAATTCTCTTGGCATTAAAGTCAATGACAAACATTCAGACGCCATTTCCTCCCACGTTGCATTGGATTGTTTAGCTCCACTCTCTAGAGGTGTATAGGTCTTGTTCTTCTCCTAGACAGACATTTCACACCTTTATCCCCCACAAACATACTGTCATCCTACACTTTCAGAATGGCAGATTTTTAAGCTTGCGTAGTGCTGTTTCCTAAAATAAAGATTCCAAGATGTCTGGTAAAATCTTGGCATAAGTTTTTAGCAGATGTTGCCATTGGTCTTGGAATACTTTCTGGAGTACTTTGTGAAGGCATATATTTGAACAGAGCTTACTGGATAATTAAGACATTCTTTTTTTGCTTTTCTTGATATTCTCTTCACGTAACCTGCAGTCCTAAAGTGCAGGAAGTGATTTTTGTCTTGTTTCTGAAGAACAGAATTTAACGGTGCATTTGTGTGCAGATGAACTACAACAGCTTACATTTTAAGTATTCTTGAGTGACTCAGACATACATTATGAAAATCTGTATGGGTGCAAAAATATTTTGTTTGCTTCATAGTTTTGAAGGAACCATAAAACACACATCTGTACATAATGAGTCAACAAAAACCACTATCTAGTCTGTTAGTCTTTTTGTCTGATACTCTTTTTCCCCCTGTGTTTTGACTTGCTTTATGTATGCATTGAGAGATAAATCTTTTTTTTTGTTTTAATTGCAGTCGGAAAAGGTGATGGCAAAACAGATGGAGTTTCTTTGCAACCAGGCAGCATTAGAGAGACGCCTTTCCAGCGGGTGCTACAGGCAGAACTCAGAAGAGCACAGCCCCAATGGCATGTCATTAGATAATGCTGATGGACAAGGTATGGTAACTCCCAGGCACAGTGCTGCTGCCAGCAAAGGTGTTTGATGTTATGCAACCTCTGCCAGTGGTGAAGGGAGCCCTGAGCACTGAATGGACAAGACAAGATCTCTGCCCTGCAGTGCTTACGGTGTAAATAATGCAATCGGGTTCTGTTGTGTTACTGCTGTGTGCCTGGGCAAACTGCTTTCCTCAGGGATAATGTGGGGAGGGAAGGAAGTTGGGTGCACTGCTGTCACTGAGCAGGGCTTTGCTCTAGCTTTATTCTCAGTTTTGAAAATAGAGCAGAGCATTGCATTTCACTTGGGTTCTTGTTTTGTGGAAATTGAAAATAAAGCAGGTAATATAGTTGGTACCCCTTTTTGTTTACCTGTTTGTGCAGTCTAGGAGCAAAACCTGAGGAGCTGGCTATGCAAATTACTTAGCACTAAGCAGATTCTAATGAGGTTCTTATTAGCTTGTTATTTTTCAAAAAGCTTACAGTTCTGTGGTTCTCTTTGATTTACCAACTGGCTATTCCTTGTCTTGAATTAATTTTAGGAGTGTTTGTTTTGTTGGAGCATTTCTGTTTGGATCACCTTTTTTACTGTTGTGAAATGAGACAAAATGTTACAAACAAGAAATACAACCAGAAGTTCTTGTGTCTGTTTTTTAAGTGCTAGGTTTTTTTTTGAGGGGGTTGAAATGAAGCAGTAGAAGGACAACTAAGGGAATCAATACAAGTGAATGTTAAAAAACAGATTTTTCACTTGTGTGTACTGGTCAAGCAACGAGGCACAGAAGTAATCATGAAGAATAATTGTGTGGACCCAGCTTTCCTTTGCCCAGCAAGCTTCTTTATGCCATTTAGCCATTGTGCAGAGGAACTGGAAATTTTTAGGATCTCAGCGAGGTTGTGCAGTGGGAGAGGAAAATTTTTGTGTCTCAAGAGGATTTTTGAGCAGAATAAAGGGGTTTTTTTAAAGAGTTGGGTTGGTTTTTTTTTCTGGCTGAGTGTCCCTTTCTAGCAGTGCCCATGTAGTTTGCAAAGCAGTATCTTTACATAAGTCTTGTTTTGCTAGAAAACTTCCCAGAGGAGCAGGAATTTAGGATGCACTTCTGCTGATAGAATTAATATCTGTTTAAGTCTCTACCTGTTTGTTAATACTGCTTTTCTTTTAATGCATCAATGTTTCACTGTGAACAATTTGCAGGTGAAAGACCACTGAACCTCCGGATATCCAACCTGCCAAGCAGACAGATGCAGC
This sequence comes from Petroica traversi, assembly GCA_025920805.1. NCBI lineage: Eukaryota > Metazoa > Chordata > Aves > Passeriformes > Petroicidae > Petroica > Petroica traversi. The sequence continues at coordinate 3,158,210 of JAHLSL010000055.1, forward strand.
ACATTTCACTTGATGGAGAGCAGCACGTTGGGAAATCTCTGTGCAGTGATTTGATCCGGCTTTACCCCAGTGGTGAGGCAAAGTCCCAGTCCTCGGGTTAGTGCTGCCCCTGACAAATTACCCATCATTTCTTATTTTCTGTCATGCCTCTGAGTGAAGCAGCCAGGAGGGGCAGCCTTGCAATGCATTATGTGTAACCATGCCATCAAGGCTTTGGAGAAAACTCCAAGAGTAGTGTTACTTGCTAATCTAGAGTCAGATTGAATATTATTTTGGAAAAGTTTAGGGGATGCAGTAACTGGAATCAGATAAGCGAGTTCTGGCATGTGTCTGTCCTCAGAGAGTGGTATTGACCCAAATTACTGCTGTTGAATACTTAAACAGCATCGCTGCAGCAAGAAACTTCAGGTTGCATCACAGTGACAGCAACGGTGACAGTGATGGCTTCATTCTGTGTAAAAGGATCAGTCTTTTTATAAACAAGACCACTTTCTTCTGGTTTATAAGGCCCTAGCACTGTTTCTCTGCTGTGAACTGCATGTCATGCAGCAAGTCTTTTCCAGCTGGGTTTCTCATTCCCTGACCTCTGCTCACTGCCAATCTTGTCATTTACCTCTGGCAAAAGTGGCATTGGGAGAAACCCACTCTGAGTTTGACAGAAGAGAGCAAGAAAGCTTTGTGAAATCTGTGGGTGGTTTCAGTTTAATATTCAGGGCACTGAGATAAGGCCAGGGGTTCTTGAGACTCTTGCAAATTTAGGAGTAATAATGAAAATGAGTTTGAAAAATACAGTGGGAAAGAGGTTGTTTGAAAGACAAGATACAAAAGTAGTTGTTTTGAAGGCTGGGTGAATCTTGTGGTTTTTTCACTTTGGGATACTGCAGACTTCGCGCACCTCTTTTGCAGATTGTCCCAATCTCAGTGATAATTAACTTAGTGAAACCTCTAGTAGGTGATTTTTCCCCATTCCTTCTCAAAATACAAGGTCAGAGTGCATCTCCATTAGTCCCAGAGGGGGTTGAAGTCAATCTGTGATGCTTCCTTTGTCATCACTCCAGTGTACTTGAGGTGGTTCTAACCCAGCTGGTGTTAAAGCCTAGGAGGAGGAGGCAGAATTTATTTCTTTAGCTGTTGGTATTCATATGGTTCTTGGACCTTTTTGTTGATTTAAGAACAAAATGGATGTGTTTCCAAGCAGTGTTTTAACATCTTTCTTTCTTTCTTTTCTCAATGCAGAAGGCCTTGGTATTTTAAAGGATTTTCCTCATTCAGCTTTTAACAACATTGAAAGGAAGGTCATAAAAACAGAACCTGAAGACACAAGATAGTCATTCTGCTCTGGAAAACAGTGTCATAGCAAAGAATGAAACTTCACAAGGGAGAAAAAAAAACCAGCCTTAATAACCAGTGTTGCCTCATTCAAATAAGAGATTTCAATAGCCAAAGCCTAAGAACTGGTACAGTAATCTGTGGAGACAGGAAAGCAAGAGACACTGCAACTAAAACAGTAATACAGGTGGATAAACATTCCTGTAAAAGTGGTTTTATAACGTGGGAAGATTCACAAATTAATATTGTGGGTCTTCATTATTTAAGAATGTATTATGTATTTGTGTAACTTATCAAAGTATATCTAGATGTCGGGACGTGTATTGAGTCCAGTAGATGTGGCTACAGTTCATTTTACTTGAAATTTCAATGTCTACTTTCAGTGTACCTAGCATAGATATGGTTGTTAAACATTTGAATTAAAAACCATTGGAGAATTAGGAATGCAAACCTCGTGACACAATCAACAGCAAGTTTGCAACAGTATTTGTAGAAAAAGGAAAACGCATACAATATTTTCATGGTTTAAAATGTTATGTGCATATAGCATTTGATAGACCTAGACCCTGATTCTGTATTATAGCAGATGTACTTGACACTTAACTATTGCTACATCACTTCTAATGGTTTCAGCAGCCTTTGTGTAACACACTTACAGCATAATCCCTACAGACAGGTTAGGAGTGTGGGAATTGCCTGTTAGAGGATGGAAGAGTCCATATCATTGGCTGCCATTTCCTTGGAAAAACCCGGGGTTTGGTGTACCATACAATTACTAAATTTCATTTGGTAGGAAACTCAAGAGACTGAGAAGTATGGACAGTGCTGCAAAAATTGTCATTCAGACCATTATAACTTCTTGGACTTCTCTGTGGATCTTAAAAAAAAAAAAGGCATCCCAAGGGTGGCAAAGATGAAATATGGTGCAGGATTTATGCATCGGTGTAAAAGGTTGCACTTGATATCCAGAAACCATAAGATTTTTTTAGAGGAGAAAGACAAGGAGTTGTCTTCAGCACGTAACTCCTTACTAAGTGCTGTCCAGCCCACATGATTCTACGAATATACTGTATACTGCATACAGTATGCCAATATGTTTCTTTATGTATGTGATTAATTAACATCTGTATTCTTTATTTATTTGACAGTTTTTATTTTTTTGTACGTGTTCACTTTTGAAGATGTCATTTTATCTAAGGAGGAGTAGTTGGCATATAACTTTGGAATTTACCATGGTGTGTTTGTGTGCATCCATCTTTCCTCTGTGCTGCTCTGCAGTCAGGACAGTTATATGCCTTCATTTCCAAATACAGTTTTTTCTTATGACATGTTCTGGAGGAGAAAGTGAGAGCTGAAGGAAGTGAGTTACCATGCCAGAGGGTAAACTTCCCTATTCAGGTGTGCACTTCATGTCTGCAGTTTGCTCTGTGTCATAGGTGTGTATTAACAAATCAGTCAGTCTCTGTTGTACTGAAATGCTCATCAAAATGTGAGCTGAAATGTCTACACTGCAGTCTCTTATCACTGTAAACATATCTAATTATTTTATCACTTGATTTGTGGACAAAGCTTTATAGTAGAAACACCAGTAAAACAACTTTTTATACTATTAAAATGTTTGGTTTTTTTTTAAAAAAAAATGTTTCTTGAACTGTATGGTACTGTTTCACTTACTGAAGTATCTTACTTTGAGCAATGGAGTTCGCAGCTGTTTAGGCATAAGAGATTGAATGTGTAGTTATATTTCCTCTTTCCTGTTGTGTGAGTTAGTAGCACGGATATTTCTTCAGTTTGTAAATTAACCAGTGCCCTGGTTAGTACTGAGTAGCTTTCATGAGATGTGTATGGAACTTGTTAAAGGACAGCTTAAGGTTTGAACTATCCAGCTTGAGCAATAAAAGGTACCAAGCAGCAAACCTTTAGAGATGCAGGAAGCATTTAGTTTTCTCCAACATCTGACACCATCAAAAGTTGTTTGTGGGTCACAGAAGAAGCTCTTAAGCTCACTGGTCTCTTCAGTTAAAGTGAGAGGAAGGAAAAAGAACTTGCTAAGCAGCACACTGTTTCAGTCGAGTCCAGAATTTATTTTGTAAACACTAATGTATTAAATTTGCTATAAATTAAAGTATATAACAGTTATATTTTTGAGTTGTAAATACAGTACTTTGTGTCACGACCAGTTGGTTATCTCCAGAATGATATTTCAGTTTATAGTCCATCAGGCCATTTCAGTCTCAATAAGCTGGAAGCAAATTTTTTTACTGGTTTGCAGCTGTATGATTTTTATTTTTATTTTTTTTCTGGGGTGGGGGAGGTGGGAGGTACATTCCAAGACTGCAGATACACTTGGTAATAGCAAATACTCAAGCATTGGTCTTTCCATGACAAAGGTCTGGGTGGACTGCAGCCTGGCCAGCCTCTGGAGTCGCAGGTAAAGGTCTGCTTGGGAAGGGTTGCTAGATCCAGGTACTCTGGATCAAAGGCCAGCCCTGCAAATAATGCCTGTTTTATTCACATGTTTATATTGTTGCTTACAAAATAAAATTCACCGTGAGAACTCTTCGGTTTCCCCAGGGTTTGTCCTTTTTGGGGTTTTTTTAATTGTGTTTTCTAAAAGGAGATGTTAATTTGGGGGGGGATAGGGGAGGAGGGAGTACCTCAAACTCCAGCTCTCACTGGAGGAAGCCTTTTCCTGCTCTTGTGGTTGAATCCTCATTTAGGGGTGGCCTCATTATGTGCACAGCCTGCAGGGCTCGGTGGGCCCAGGCAGGAGGGAGGAACTAAAACGCAGGCAGGGTTTGCAGCACCGAGGTTATGAGTTCCCTTCCCTCCTGTGCTCCTGCTTTTGCATGTGCTGGTATTTTCACAGGGTTGCAAACAGCACGGAGCTGCTAGGATGTGTGAGCACTCGGGGAACTGGGGAGACCCAGCATTGCTACCCTCAGCAGCTGCCTTGGAGAGCCACCCTGTTCCAACCTGCTTTCTAAGCAGTAGCTCACATCTCTGCTGAGTGAGTGTTAGGGGCAGAAACTGGATGGGAGATAGGGTATAAAAAGGTAAAAGCAGACAAGGGAGCAAAACATCAAAGAGAAGTTGGGGGGGGGGCAGGGGGTAGAACCCCTCCATAAGCCTTCTAAACATCCAGAATGCTGAGATGGCATGGAAGGCAGGAGTGGTTTGAAGCAGAGATGGGGTCAGAGTAGGTGCAATCCCCTTGCCTTCTCCCAAACATGGGAAATCTGGACCAATGGCTCAGTGTTCGCTGACTTTTGCTTTTCATTTTAGTGCAATCTTCCCCTATTCTGGGAAAGAGGAGCTACTCACTCTTGTGTTGAAGGTGCAAGGAAGGGGGGAGAACAGCCATGTTACTGATCTGTCTGGATGCACACAAAAATTAACTGGAAAACCTTTAGACGTCTATTTTTCCTAACTTGACATGGTCTGAGCAGTGGCTGCCCAAAGTTCAGTAAGAGCAGAGTGGTGCTGGAGGGGCACGGTGCTGCTGAAGCCCACAGGTTTGTATTGGGCCTGCCCGAGTCAGTGTCTCATCAAGTGTGACATCCTTGGTTGGAAAGCACTGTTGGATGGAACAATCTACACAAGGGTCATTAACGTTCATTTGAAGCTTCAGGAGCTTTCTCATACAGCCAAAACTTAAAATTTTATTGCTGGCTGCCTTCCTAAAGCACCTGTGTTTTTTTCTAAGTAAGTAGTCGATATGAGGGTCAGCCAGGAGGGCCTTTTTCTATGGCTGAGCATCTAATCCCAGCAGTGACTTTGCCCACCACAACTGCTGCTGCACAATTCATTTCCTCCCCATTTTCCTTTCAAAATGCAGAGAACTCATACACAACACCAGTATCAGACCTGATGGAAGCATGTCAGCAGCCCCGAGTTAAAGCAGAAAGGCTTGTTACTGTGGCATTGGGATTTGGTAACTCTTTGGCTCGGATCTGGGCTCCTGAGACCCTGAGGAGAGCACAGCGTGCTCAGTGCACCCTGCTCAGCTCCTTCCCTTGAGTGTGGAGCCATTTTCCAGCTGAACAAGCAGCATCATACCAGGCGCCTTCCTGCTGGCATCAGGCAGGCTGGGCTGTGGTTTTGGGGTGCCAGCTGGCACAAGGAGGGGTTCTGTCCCCCCAGACAGACCCCAGCCAGGGCTAGCAGGGCTCATGCTGCTCCCAGCCTTGAGCTGAGGTGCAACTGAGTCACACTGTGGAGCTTGCTGGCTGTCTCCTTAAGAAAATGAGGAGAAATGCCATGAGGCTCTTTTGTGCTGTACAGAAGGGTTGAAAAGATGTTGTGCTGCAGTGATTCAGTGGGGAAAGGATAAATCCCTCACATACACCTACGCACCACCACGAGAAAGAACTCCGTGGGCAGAGAAGGAGCAGAACATGAAATATGAATTTCCTCGAGCTGCTCAGGAGGGATGGCTTTCCAGAGCCCTTCCTTCCCCCGGTGGCTCTCTGCTCCCCCTGCCTGGCTGCGCGGGGATGAAGGCGGCCCCGGCTGCCGGCCCTGCCCATCACCTGCACCTGCAGCCCTGGGCAAGGGCGAGGCCCCTTCACGCCTGGTTTAGGGCTGTGGTTCTCACCCCAGGACAGAGCTCCAGGACTGGCCGTGCCTGGGTGAGCTGGCAGCGCTGGCAGGCAGCAGCTCCAGGGCTGAGGGGGATGGTGGAGGTGGTTCCCACTGTGCAGAAAGCTTGGGAAGCCCTCATGTAGGCTACTGCCAAATCTTTGGGTCATCAAAGATGCTCTAGGCGCCTGTTTGCTCCAAACCACCACTCTGCCTGATTCCTGATGCTCCTGTCTTCCTATTCTTTGAGTAAGAAATTTTTGTGTGAAGAATACTGTTTAAAAAACTATTTGGAGGTCTTCAAATCCTATTTGTTTGAGGCGCGCACTGCCTGTGACAGGTGCTGGTGAGGCAGAGGCCATGTGGATCCTGGGGCACACACACAGTCTCTGGAGGGGCCATGGCAGCAAAGGTAATCACTGCTGGTTTGGGCAGATTTAATTTACATTGCAAGAGGTTTTATTCAATTCTATTTGCTTTCTTAAATATTTTATATTATTTCTCAATAAATTTGAATTCCTCCTATGTCTATGGAGCGTATGGGGATGCAGTTAATTTCCTATTACCTTGGGGATTTCAGACAGCTTCATTCTCAAAGCTGTTTAGAAAATTATTTAATCACCTTGGAAAATCCTGTGTAGCCAAAAAATCTTGTGTTTACTCATTACTCGGTTGTAAATTTGTGGTGCAAAATATAGCAGTACTGGGTTGTAACACTGCACATAAGCCTCCATTGAAATCCAGTGCCAAAATGTAAAAAAAAAAAAACTAAAAAAACACATTAACTCTCTGCATGCAGTGACACGAATGCAGATGAATTTTTGCATCGCAAGGCTGGGCAGGAATTTCCGAGGTTTCTTCAGAGCCGAGTAACCCCACAGATGCAGGGTAGCTCGCTGTGACACACTGAGTTAGGATGTGATCATATTTACGCATTTTGAAACCTTGTAATGACTCATCTCCATGCCGTTAGAAGTTTGCTCTTCGTAAATGTGTGTTTGGCTGCTGTGAAGGGGCCATGTGAACGCCCACAGGACATGGAGAAGGCAGCCCTTCCTCCCGCAGCCTCCAGCGGGCAGGGAATGGAGGCAGGGGTGCTGCTTGCCAGTGGGTGCCTGCCTGTGACCTCCTTCTCCTCCCACTGCTCCCCAAAATGGGATTTGCACAGACACCAAGCTGCTGCCAGAGGGGCCCTTATGTTCAGCATTGCAAAGAAGTGTGAGCTGGGCCCACCCTTAACACAGAAATATTGGGGGACACATTCTTGTGTTTTGCAGGGACCCACTGAAATCACCCATCCCTGTGCTTGGCACCACAGTTCACCGGACTTGACGCGTGTATAAGAACCAACTTATTTTTAAGGGACAAAACCCAGCTTTCCCCCCATGTGCTGGGTGTCTGGTGACCTCCCTGCTGAGCCTGGCAGGGGCACAGCCCCAGCCTGGGGGTGACCTGGGCTCCCACTGGTTTTGGTGAGCAGTGTCAGCCCGAGCCCCACGCAGCAGCCTCGGGATCCGCCTTGCACTCATTGAGGAGCTGCAGCTCCCCCGCCACGCTCAGACTGAGCTCAGAGCATCCCTCTCGTATCTCCCCTCCCTGGCTCCCTTCCAGCCTCTCCGCGTGCGCCCGGTTATTACTGTAGCATCCAGCATGTTTTACTTCATATTCATCTCCCTTGCACATACCGGCCCACTCATGTATTAGATCCGAATCCTTTTTTTTTTTTTTTTTCCCTTCCCTTTTTTCCCGGCTGGTTGCTCGACAGAGCGGTGAGGCACGACACCCGCATGTTGTGACACATCCTGACAGGGCTCGGCGGCTCGGCGTGCGGGGCTGGGAGCTGCCATCTCCGTGTGTCCCGATTTCCTGCTGGCCAGACCCACGGCTTCCCAGCAGCAGCCGCCTCCGGGGAAGCGGAGGAGGGTGTTGGATGCTCTGGGTGGTGATGGCACCAAAGGTGTCTTGGCTTTTAACGGGCTTCTTGCCAAAGCAGGGGAAAGGCAAGGAAAAATGCAGCCACTCGATATTCCCAAAGCTGTGCTTGCTCTTGTCTTGGATAATGTTTTGTCCTTTCATTCTCACAGGCTGTGTTAGCTGAAGGTGGCTCCACAGGGCAGGCTGGGGCTGGCTGGGGCTGTGCTGGGTTCCCTGCTGTATTGGTAGCACTGGCAGGTGAAGGTCCAGAAACAGCGTGAATACAGAGTTTTCAAATTATTTGGTGTGTTAGACATGTGGCCAGTTTTGTGGGGTTTGTCACTGTGCTCCTTAGAAGGATAAGGAAAGCTTTTGAAGCTTGAAAGGAACAGAGAATTGGGAATGGGAAGGAGAATGGAGCATATCTTACCAAGGAGCTGCTGTGAGTGGCTGGGGAAGGCAACACCAGTCCGTGGACATGTGTGTGGGGGCATTTTCTGAAATATTGGTTTTTTATTTGCTGATTTTCCTCTTCTGAAGTGACCTGCTCAGAAGGCTAAAACTAATTCTGCTGGCTGGTGGAGTCTGGGTTTTATTTAAATCTGTGGAGGAAAAAGGCAGAATGATATTCAAAGTGGCCATCTTAAAGTATGCCTCCACTGCAGGAGATCCCTGGTGTATCTCTGTATGTTTTAATTATGAGATAGAGGAGAATTCATGTCAGTGCTTGAAACACAGTTTGCATCTCAACCACACGCAAACATCTTCTTGGTGGTGTCCAAAGCAATCCCCTGGGTGTCAGCAGAGTGGGGTCCCATCTCACTGCCCAAAGGCAGCAGGTTTCTTGCCTCAAATAGGGATGAGCTGGCCTGGAAAGCAGCAGACACTGCAAATTGCTTTGTTGGCTCCCCACTCGTGGCAGCTGTTTCATTTCACCCTTTGCTGTGCCCAGCAGTGGCCAGACAGTGCTGGGTCTCAGGCTGGACACTTGCTGAGGTGGAATTGTTTGTTTTCTGTCCTTTTCCCTGCCTTTGGAAGCAGGAGGATTGATGTGAGCTCCACAGCCAAGACAGAGCCAGTGAAGCAGGTGGCAAGCCAGCATTGGGTGCAGGGAGGAAAAAAACCGTGCAAACCCAACTGAAAGGCTTTTAATTAAAACAAAAGATTAGATCAACAAGGTATTACAACAGGTGGTTAAATCCTGCGGCTAAACAGTCCAGGCTTTGTTCTCCGAGTCTGATACATGAAGAGAAACTTTCTACAGGGCAAACAAGGGATCCTGAATGCGTGGCATTAAATGTTTATTACAGGTAACACAGCAAACCTGGCACCTGCATTTCACAGGGAGAGAGCAGAGACATGTAAATGCACAGCTCACATCGACAGGGCTTCTCCAGGTGTCAAAAGTTTGCGTTCCCATGGGATAGCAAGAGGCTGGTTTGGTTTGCTCCTTGCTGTGCTGTGCTGGAGCTTCAGCAGCCCTGTGCACTCGGGAGGTGTGAGCTGCTGGCAGGGGACACTGAGGGACCCACACTGCCTGGTTCCCTTGTGTCCTGCCCTGGCTGGCAGTGAGGCTGGCACAGCCATCACTCCCCTGGCTCTACACCCTCTTTGGTAAATTAATGGATGTGTTTTGCTCCCCATGGGCTGTGGTATTTGCAAAGCACTTTCATGGGTGCATTGTTAGGGGCTCTGGGCAGTTCTGCATCCACGCTGGGGAAGGGGCTGGGTGTGTCAGCTTCTGCTGACCCTGCTCCCAACCCTGTGAAGTGCAGCTGAAATGCCTACCCGAGGTGTCTGGTTTTATGTGGATGAGCTTGCTCTTGACTTCCAGAACTGTTCACCGTATTTCAGTCTCCTGATCCTGGACACTTAAACCTTAGGACATACACCTGATGGAATGAGTCCAGAGGAAAGCCACAAATGTGGTCAAAGGGCTGGACCACCTCTCCAATGATGATGGGCTGAGTTAGTTCAGCCTGGAAAAGAGGAGGCTTTGGGGAGCCTTATAACATCCTTTCAACACATACAGGGGTCCTCCAAGAGAGCTAGAGGGACAGTTGGCAAGGCCATGGAGTGACAGAACAAGGGGGAACGACTTCGAAATGACAGAGGGCAGGTTTAGATTAGTTATTAGGAAGGAATTGTACCCTATGAGGGTGATGAGCCCCTCCACAGGCTGCCCAGAGAAGCTGTGGCTTCCCCATCCCTGGAAGCACACAAGGCCCTGCTGGATGGGGCGCTGCAGGGGATAATGCCAGTGGAAAGGGGATGTGCCCTCACTGCAGCTGAGCACCGCACTGAAGGCAGTCATGAAGCTGCTTGTGAGTCCTCCCCATGGTGCCTCAGCATCAGGACTTGGGGAAACAGTTGAGTCTTCTGCCTGCTCTCACAAACACAATGACACCAGGAAAAAGAATACCTATTCAGAATTGTAAGAATTTCCCTTTTAATTAAAGCTGGAGGGAAAAAATTAAAATGAAGAGACCCACCACTGTATTGTTTGGTTGCTTTGCTCTAGTCTGCATTCAACAGAATCTGGGGGGAATGACTGTCTTCCTGAAAGACAGAAAAAAAGTCCAACTTAAATCCTCATGAAAATGTTCCAAAGGGAGGAATTGGATTACCTATGGCTGTTCACTAGGAGAAAAAAAATCCAAGCTGTCATCTGATACTTTTAAGACATCAGCTGAAACACCATTTTAGGAGGCAGGTGAGTGTGGCAGGTCCCAGGGCAGTGATGCAGCTCCCTCAGAGTGGGACTGCGGGCACAGACCCAGCTCGGAGCATCACTGCCAGCACAGGAACCTTGGGAAGCGGGGCTGTTCCGTGCCTCGGCACCGCCTGCTATTTTTGCAGAATGAGGAAAACGCTCTTGCCTGACCCGGGGGCTCCTTCCCCCTGGGAGAGCACAGATGGTCTCCTGGTGAAGGTGTGGGCCTGGAAATCGGGAGCTCTGGATGCCTTTCCCGGCTACATCAGAAACTTGCTATGTGGCACCACCTACTTCTGCGCCCACGTTTCCTCCTACTCCTTCTCTCTTGCTCACCGCTTTTTCCAGACCTTTCACCTCGCTGCTTGAATGTGTTTTTCCTTTTGCAGAGTTCTTTTCTCAGACTCCAAAGCCTCCTGGTGCACTGTCACCCACACCTGGACCAGACACCACTCCTGCCCAGGCTTCTTCTGCCTCTTCACCCTTCCCATCAATCTCTTCCTTTCCACTGTAGTGCTGCTGCCATTTGATGCTTCCTCCTGACACTGCTTGTAGCCAGAATTCTCCTTGCTCTTCTCTGGGAGCATTGCTCCCAGATTTCCACAGGCAGAGCACTCAGAGGCAGAGCTGAGGGCAGAGCCAGCAGCAGGCAGCTGTAGCCCCTGCTCGGGCAAGCCTGCTGGCAGGAGAGCTGGGAATTCGATGGATGTGACTCACAGCAGAGCAGCCTGACTCAGCCCATGGCTTTGCTGCTCTGGACTGAACAAAACCCTCAGTGCTGGGCCTGCTTGTTCTCTTGGCTGCCTTTGTTCCGAGCCTCTGGGTTTTGCTGGAAGTTGTTGCTTCAAGGTGATGTTCCCCATTTTTGGCTGGAAGCATGTGCTTCATGGAGCAGGCACTGCCTAGCTAATAAGCCTAGGACAGGTTTTTTTTTCCTCCAAGATGATCTTCTTCTTCTTTGTGCATCCCCTTCCCAAGGGCTCCCTGGGCTTTGCTTTCTGTGCTTCCTCTCAACTGGGGCTGTCAAAGTCAATTGATATTAAGTGGCAAATCACAATGTGACAGTTAATTATTGTGCCTCAAAAGGATGAGATGCCCACTCCTACGTCAAAACACAATCAGGATTTCTAAAGCCTGGCTGGGCTGCCAGGCATGTGTTGCAGTTCCTGGTCACCCAAGGGCTGGATCAAGGTGGTGAGCCATGGTCAGCAGTGCCCAAATGACAACGTGGGGCTCAGCTGGAGGCACAGGCCTGTTTCACTGCTGCTCCCACTTGGGATGAGACTCAGGTTTGCTCCAACCCATATTGATGCAACTTGTGCCCCTTGGAGAGCTCTGTTCCAGCAGTTCCATTCCTTAAGATCTCCCTTGGTCAGGTTCTACTTTGAGCATACACAGCAGCGACTCCATGACTTCAAATCTCAGCAGAAGCCTCTCCTTGATGGAATGAGGGTGGCTCTGTTGGGACACTGACCTGGTTAATTGGGTATTTTAGTGGTGGAGTGTGGTGATGCAGTAGCTGCTGCAGTCCTGGGCTCCAGCCAGGCTTTTGGTGAGCAGACTCACAAAGGAGCTTGGCAGGATACCATCTGGATGCAAATGTCCGGGGAGTCTGAGAGCACCAGAGGTCCACTCCAAATAGGAGTGTGCTTAAGAGTGGGGACCAGAAGCATTTCCTTCCTTCAAAACACCAGGGTGAGGAAAACTGGCTCACCTAATCTGCAGAGAAAAGCTGGGGGTGAGTGAAAGAAGCAATGCTAACAGAATAAGGGAATGCCAGGATATAACCCTTGAACCTACAGTTCACAGCTTTTATTTTTCTGGAGCATCCCAAAGGTGGGACAAGCCTGGTGGTGCTGGGAGTGGGGTCTGAAGCTGGTGGCATCCCCACACACTGCAGAAGGGCAGGCAGAGCAGAGAAATTTGGGAATGTGTGGCAAAGCAAAAGGTGAACCGCAGGACTGGTTGAAAAAATCTCTACTTTTCATAACCCAGCAATCTGTCTTGCATGTAAATTAGGTGTCTGGGGTGTTCCCACCACCATCAGCAGGATTTCTATCTGCCTGCAAGAAAGGGAGCTGGGTAGGAACCTTGTGTTACTGAATAATCTTGCAAGAGGAGAAAATATAAGAACTAATTAAATTAAGTCTCATTTAATACTTGGCTCAGGAATAGGATGGTAATAAAAGAAGAGAAACTGTTTCCTTGTTGTAATATGGTAGAGCATTAATTAATGGGGAAAAAAAGGCCCCAAATGGTTGTGATGCCAAGCTGCATTAATATCCAGCTGTTGTGCTTTGTATCTGCTGGAGTCCTGAGATAGTCCTTTAAAATATGCAGCTTTGGGTTTGCATAAATAAAAGCAACAATCAAGGCTGAGGGACAGCAAATCAAAGGGAAAGCAGAGATGCTTTTGGCAGGAGAGAGTTTATTAATGACCACCAGAGGAAAACACAAACCCCTGGTCCCTCACACCTCTCCTGCTGTCATTGCAGCCTCCAGCAAAGTTCTGCACAGTGGAGCTCCTGGGGCTTTTCCTTCCCACACGTAGCAAAAGAGCTGCCCAACAGAGCTGATGAGAAAAACAAAGAATATTACTTCATCCCTAAACCTGCAATCTTTGGATCTAGAAATTGAAGATGTAGGAAAGTCATTTGACCTTTCAAAAACCTTATACAATTAATATTTCTTTCAAAGTGTTTTGATAATTTATATTGCTATTTTTACTTTATAAATGTATTGTAAATTTGAAGAAAAATCTTGGATTATTTATCTAGGACCTTCAGTAGGAGACAGAAACATACCTCTTGAAATGTTCTGTACTCACTAAATCTGATTTTTTTTGTCCTTGGAGCTCACCTAGTTCAGAAAGAATTCAGCAAATTTCTATGGTAATACATTGCTAACCAAATCAGGCTTCAGCAGACATTATTTGGAGATGTTGTTTTATAAACCCAACATATGATAGAGATACAAAGTTAGTTGGATTTCAGGATTCTTATGAAATGTCACAAAGGAAAATAATCTGTAGCTGCTGAATTAGAACAAACTCAAATATCTTCAGTTTTTCATAAATTGGAATTCTGGGAAAATATTTTTCTAATTACTATTTTTTTTTTTTAATATTAGAATTCTTGAGGAAAATCTGGTTATTGTATGTGGATGTTTTGCCACTCCATCTTCTCATGTCATCCCTGTAAAAGCAATCCTTTACATGTTACAATTACCTACACATCATAGTATGATGTAAGAGCTTCAGCTATTTTTATTTTTAATTTTTTAATTAAGAGTGGTTTGGCTAGATACTGATTAATCTCCCTTGCCTTTGTTTCTAGATCAAAGTGGTTCATGTTCATGTTGTAACGAAATGGTTTGATGACTTCACTGGGGCACAAACAGGAGCCACTTTGATCTAGAACAAAGAAAAGATGTCTTGAACAGCACCAGATAATAGCTGCTCTTTGTGATAGTAATGGCAAGTAAAAGAAGAATATTTCAACTATTATTCATGTCATAATATGACATGATAGAGTAACTACTTCTGACATGTAATTTCATAGGTAAAAATAATATTATTACAATGAAACTCCATAAAATAAGATCCTTTTTTTTAAATGGAGAAGCCTTCATTTATAAAGTGGCAGCTTTCATCAGTACGCATGTTTCACCAACAGCTGAGTTCTGCTGAGAGTGCCTTTGTGATGGCAAAGACTTAGTTTGACCAAAAATTAAGGAACAGCTGTCATTAGCTTGGGGTCCTCAGTGTGCAGCCTCCTGGGATGCAGAGATGCTCTGGCAGATGTGCCCTGTGCTGGGGACAGGTCAAGAGCTCTGATCTGCTGGGACTAGGAGGGGAATGCTGACCACCACTGAAAAGTGGGGAAGCCGCAGGATTTCTTCCAAAAAGACTCACTTGCTCAGGCTTTTTCCAAAGTTGCATATAAACAGCCCTTGTGGTCTCAGTGTGTGACTTTGTGACCTCATCCTGTGGCTCTGACTAATGTCTCTCCCCAGGACATGGAGAGCTGGCGTGGGAGGGGAGGTTTCCACAGCCCACCACAGCTGGGGTCTCGCTGTCCTCACTCTGGAATCAAGGACTCTGCCTTGCTGCCAGCCGGGGTGCCGTGTGGCCATGACCCATTAAACACCCCCCTTTTCTCCTGGCAGGTGCCAGGGTGGGCAGGGACCCGATCTGGCCCTTTCCCATGTCCCTGCAGCCTGGCCACCACACCTGGAGGCACGGCCAGGACTAGAGAAGCTTTCTGGGATTTGGGGCCAGGAGGGCCAGTCTGCTCCCAACCAGCAGGAGAAGTTTCCTGGAACTTCAGGAGCTGTCAGCAGGGTTGCTGGCCAGCCTTAGCCACAGGTGCTCCAGCGAGGAGCAGCAAACAAAAACTAAATTATTTTGTCTATGTAAATTGTCTCCTGAAACAGGCGTTTGCAAATCCTAATGGTTTTCCGCATGCCGGGGTGTAGCCAGGCACTAAAATAAATCAGGATGTAGGAGGGATGGGAGGTGGGAGATAGGGAAGACTCTTTTTATATTACTCCCCTTGCTATATTAAGAGGCACTGTTCCCTTTCCTGGCTTGTGAAAAAGCTCTCCATCGCCTCGCAGACAGTCTCCCATCCTGGTTTAACTGCTCACAAAGCAGGATTCAGAGATCCCAGCTCTTGGCCTTAGCACCTGCATCCCTGTGCCCTGCAGGGATGTGAGGAGACCCAGCCGAGCCTGGCTGCAGGGTAAGGCTATGGCAGTGCTGTCAGCTGGCACCAGGCTTTGGGGGCTGCCCAGGGTCCTGATTGCAGATGCAGAGAATTTCGGAAATTGAGTATTAGAGGGAGGTCCTGCTCTTCCCAGAAAGGGTGGGATGGCCAAGGGGATTGCTTCTTGCTTTTCTGCTTATTTTTCCCCCTCTTCTCTGCCCCCCCCCCGCCAAGACTCGCAGCTGGGTGTGCTGGGGATGAGGCTGATGTGGGATGGATAATTTGGATGTACGTGTTTTAAATCATGGCACTGAGCCTAGAGCATTTGGGATGGGTCCCAAATGTATTGTGGAAATCCAGAGAAATAAATAACTAATCATTGCCTCTGATGACACAGTCTCTGCTCATGGCTGGCTGCTATAGGTGAACTTCATCCCGTATCAATGACAATTTACAAGCGCTCCAGGCACTCTGTAATTCCTGTCCTTGGAAAATCGAGATGTTTAATCAGTGACCTCCCCTATCTCTAGAGCTGCACCGGCTCTGCTGACACGACTTGTTGCCTCGCTGGCAGCCCGGCGCTGCTGGAAGCCGACAGAAGTGAGGAGGAACTGAGAGCAGGCTGTTTTCTTCCCGGCGTGAGTGGGAGTAGGGAGTGGGCGATGCTGCTCCCCCGCTTGTCACAGCTGTTGTTTTCCGCCTGAGCGAGGGGAAGAGATGCAGGCATGGAGAAAGCTGGATCCCACTGAACTGCTGTTCCCCGTGCCCCCTCCAAAGCCCAAACCCGTCCCCATCCATCACGCTGCTCAGAGTAGCAATTAATGGGTGTTACAGGATGCCCGAAGAGAGAAGCTCGGGTGAAAAGTGGAGCAGGGGAGCTGATATCCCCAGGTGCCCATGCAGTGCCTGGCACGTTTGGCATGGCTGGCTGGGGAACCCTGGGCTCCTCATCACAAAGAGGATGGAAGCAGAGGCTGTGCCTGGGGCCAGGGAATGCTGGATAACACCCCAAGCTGTTTCTCTATATGTAAAGATTTTTGTTTTTCCATTAAGCCTAAATACCGAGTTGCAGTGGAGGTGACTGTAGCTTTTAGTTCACCAGGGTTTAGGATGAAAAGCAAGTCAGGGGAGTGATCCCACAGAGACAAGTGTATATCTATTCACCCTGCTCATTGATGTTTATGAGCTACAGCCTGAGCAGAGCAGCTGAAATTACAATCTGTGTAGATATCGCTATTAACATCTACCCTTAATGACAGTGTCATCATTCCTACACAAATGACTTCAACAGAGAAAATGCAGGGGGTCCTTGCAGTAAGAATGGCCTGGTTTGTGAGCCAGCTGCAGGCTCTGCACCCTCAAAATGCTCTCCTTCTCTGCAGTAGTGCCAAGGGAGTAAAACGTGAGGGTCAGGGTGCTCTGCAGTTCATCCTCGTGCTGGGATGCAGTGGAAACCCTTGCCTGTATTTCTGGCACATGCAGGGAAATTGTGCTGATGACTGGGCTGTGAGGAGGAGGAGGGAGCAGGATGCTCTGGCTTTTACCTGAGGGAGTGACAGCTCTTTGCTGGCGCTACCTGCTGCAATCCATCATTCCTGGGGCACACCCAGTCCCTGAAAATGACAACAACTTCCAGGACTGCGGGAAACACATCAAGGAGCATCTATCAAAACTCAATAACGACAAATTCACAAATTCCTCAGTGATGTCTAGAGGATTTCCCCCTGTGCTCTCATCGTGTAAATACTGATTTAGTCAGGAAAATCCAATGCATATTTTAAAGCCTGATAAACCATTGTAATAACTTTGAATACTAATTCCAGGAATGATCTAGTCCCATTGCTAGGATAAAACCCCACCGATATTCCACTATAGGAACCGTGTTTGCCTTTTGCTTTGTATAAGATCAAGGTGTCCTATAGAGCCTCCAATACTGGGAGACAACTAATACTGTATTTTTTCAACAGGAATGTTTCTATGGGTAGAAAATAAGCATTTGTTAGCCAAAACATCCATAAAAGTGTCATCCTGTATTTTATTCCCTTTTTCTTCCTTCTTTCCCCACTCCCTCACTTTTTCTCATGCTCTCTAGAAACAGCTCCTGGTGCTAAATGGAGCCCCAGTCTGACAGTGTGACTATTGAGTACATCCAAGATTTCTTCCTGCAATATCAGGTGTGCTTTGAGGATTAGACAGCAGAGCCCTCACCAGATGCCTTTGCTATCAAGCCTCGTGAAATCTGCTCTGACAGGGGCAAGCGGTCCCCGCACAGAGCCTGCTGACAGGGCTGTCTGCCTTGTGATGCTCAGCTTTATTTTTGGAGCTCTCAGAATCTTGAATGTGTTAGGTTCTGAGATGCCATTTTGCTTTTTCCCAAAATAAATTCACAGTCTTTGTAGTTCAGGACAAAAAATGCCAAGATTGTATTTTTCTTTCCATTGTTTAAGAGAAGTCAGAAGATCTATCCTTTAAAGTTATTTTTTTATGTACCTCAAAGAAGGAAGAAAAGGCATGAGGTCCTTTTTGCTCTGCACATCACCTTGAATTCCCATTTGCCACTCTCGCACCACCCCCTTGGTTCTTGGTGAAAGGAACCAAAATATAGTGACTTTTTACTTTTGGTTTGGGTTTTTTTTTACATTTAGATCCCCAGCTGAAATCAAAGTGGTGGTCCTGGTGCAGCTGGGAGAGGGGCAGCAGCTGGCCCTTGTTGTCCAGGGACTGTGCTGATTACATTTCCTCTGGGCAGAGTGGGATGCAGCCTGTCCCTCCTTGGGCTCCTATCTCAGGGTCTTTACTAAAATTTCTCTTCCAAAAAGAAGGCAGAAAGCACATATAAGCAGATGTTATCTTTAAACCTGTTTTATTTTTTGCTCTGCTGAGGACTTTCCTGGGAAAGAATGAAGAAGGGAAGATGTAAGAGGATGGATGTTACCACCGTGCCTCAGGCTTTGGTGAGATTAAAGCCTACCTGCAGACACTGGAAGTTGGTAGCAGAAGGTAAAGGTGGGTGACACTGGCTTTTGCTTTGCTGTTTGCATGAGATTTGTCTGTGCAAGGCTTATTTTCAGACCAGCAGGACATCTGCACTCCTGTACTGCCAGCTCAGGCTCTGTTCACAGCAGAGGGCTCCCAAAAAAGGGAACTACTGTGCTGTCCAAGCTGTAAAGTCACCCAACTCATTGTAGGCACGGCTGGGTCAGGAACCACATGAACAGGAGATTTTATAGATTTCCTTGCTGTTGTAAGTAGGTGGGAAATAAAAAGGTATGTAGCATTTGGGGACATGGTTTCATGGTGGATGTAGCAGTGTTAGGCTTGTGGTTGGACTCCATGACTGCAAGTCTTTTTCAACCTAAATGATTCTATAATTCCAAGGGAATATTCAGATACTAAATATATTATTAATACCCCAAATGGTGTCCAAGGTTTAACCTAAAGCTCTGGCTCTCAGTGTGGCTGTGCACAGATGGATTGAGGTGTTTAACTTCAGAGTATTTGATCAGACTTGCTCTAATCAGATTTACCAAAGTTGGTGCAAAAGCCTTTCTTTTGCCTTTGTTTGTTTAGATATGGTATCAATCAATTTTTAAATTAAATAGCCTAGGACCATATTCCAAGTGAAACTGACCATTTTCTTAAGCTAAATAAATGTTTTAAAAAGGGTTTGTGTTGATTAAGGAGTCAGCAGCCGGGGTGCTGAGGGACAGCTGTAACCCCCATCCCTGTACAGGTGTCTGTGGGCTGCATCCCCTCTGCAGACTGGTGCCCTGGCTCTCCCACAGCCTGGGGCTTCCCAACAGGAGTGGCCTTGCTCCTTGGAACGGATCCCATTCCTGCTGCAAGCAGAGCCAGCAGTGCCTGTGCCTTGGCAGCCACACTGGGGAAGGCTACATTGGCTGTACCAGCATCACTTCTTGACACAGCTCCCTCCCAAATGTTCCCCCATTCAGGCACAGCCAAGGTGCTTTCAGCAGCTCTGAGTGGAGAGGGAGGGCTCGTGGGGAGAGCGGCTGAGTGCCAAGATGCAGCAGAGAGGCAAGGCTGAAAATCCTGTTCAAGGGCCACAGAGGTGGGAAGCAAACACCCCATCTCATCCTA
Source organism: Petroica traversi (assembly GCA_025920805.1). Lineage (NCBI taxonomy): Eukaryota > Metazoa > Chordata > Aves > Passeriformes > Petroicidae > Petroica > Petroica traversi. The sequence goes on from JAHLSL010000055.1 coordinate 3,177,554, forward strand.
AAGCAGCAAACCCCAACAATAAGCCCGTTGATCACAAACAAAATTTGCAAAGAAAGGATATTTAAGCCGAAAAATAAACATGGAGTGTTGTGCAAGACCCTGGGAGGGCTCTGATTTGAACGTTCACCCTGGCTTGCTCCAAACCTCTGCTCCAGCAGGCTGACACCCACCCCTGTGCCTGCCCACACACGTGGCTGTCATGTTCCTCCCACCTCCTGCAGCCCAGGGTGCAGGAGATGAGTAATGCCAGCAGAGAAGGCATGCGAGTAGTATTTGTCTCAATCCTAACTAAATGCGTATGGAAATAACTGAATAAACAACCATATTTTAACCGCAGCTCTTCTGAGGTGTATCATTTAGAGCTGATGTGTTAGGAATAATAGGGGAAATCAGGCAGTTTCCATGTGGTTGTGTTGATTCTGCTTATATATTGCATGTCCTTTATCGACCCGGAAGACAGAAATTCACCCTTTTGTGACTTCATTGCTTTCCTGCTTCCCACTTGGAAGTGCTGCAGGGGATTGGCAAAGGCTGAGTGCTGCTTTCTCAGCACCATGCTCAGTACTACTGGTGACCATCGGCTCCCTAAAAATATTTGAGACTGTTGAGGCTTCAGTTGCCATATAATATCTATTTTCTTAGAACTTCAAGTATCACAAGTTGCCGCTCTGGCTATTCAAAAAATGTTATTCAGCTTCCTGTGAAACTGCTGAAAATTTGGGTTAGGCCCAAGGCAATATTTTTCAGGCTGGTGAAATATGCTGTTTTCCCAGACTTGCATGCATCATTCCCATCAAGCATAAAAAAAGCACAGGGAAAGTGCAATGCAATTCAAATCAAATCACACAATGTTTTTTCTACCCCTTTCTCTTCCTCCTCCCCCAGTTCTCCTGAAAACAAACAAAAACAAAACGAAAGAAAATGAACAAAAACAACCAGGGGAAAAAAGGGAGTAGGGGTTATTCAGTACTGAAGTGCTACATAATTGTAGGTTTCCCAGAAAAAATTACCCTGGGAGTGTTACCCCTGGCTGGTGATCCTTGTCATGCTCCCTAGTACACTGTGCTATTTTTGGCACTTTTTGGGGTGTCCAGGAGTGGGTCACTGCTGCAATTTGCAGTAAAGGCTGGTCACCCTCTTGATACGGATGTTATTCCTGTGACAAATTACCAGATTAAGATTCATGCTTTGTTAGTCCAAGATGTTTAAAGTAATAAACAGCAGAGAATTCCCTGTGCCACACCCTGCAGTGCTCCACAGGAGGAATTGCTGGAAGATACAGCACTCCAAGAGAGAGCTGAGACCAGCTGAGCACCATGCAGGGGGTGCCCAGCTCTACCGACTTGGTTTAAATAAACCTCCCACAGCTCCTTTACAGCCAGGCTGCACTTTGCAGGGGGAGATGGATGGCCACAGGTTCCCCCTCTCCCCTGGTGCCAGGCATGATGGCAGTGCTGAGACCCATTAGGAGGATGGATGGGGATTATAAAAGGCTGCGGCCAAACATCAGCCACTGGGAAGCTGTGAAGATTTGGCTTTCTGTTACTCATCTGCTGAGCAGAAGTGAGTTAATTGGTTTTATACCCAGGGAGCAAAGGGAAGCAATTTGGCCCTGGGTTTCCCATCTCTAATTGCACGCCTGCAGCTCTCTTCTCACAGGGAGGTGACAGGAGCTTTGCCACTGACTTGAGGGACCTGAGGTGTAGGCTTCAAGTTTGGGTTTTTTTCTTAATAATTTGGCACTTTAGGCATGTCTTGGAATGATCTTTGTGACAACTTCATGAAACCCATCTGGCTTCTCTCTTTTTTTTTTTTTATTTATTTTAATTGTGTTTCAAATGCATCTGTGCAAACCTAAATAAGCATTAGTGATACACACCAGGGTGTGTAAAGCGTGAGCTCCGTGTGCTTGGAGCTTGTTATCAGCGAGGGCAAATCCACGAAGAAAGGCATTTCCAGCAGGGCCTCCTGTCCTTGATCATTCAGGTGGTGTTCCCGGAGATAAATCAGGGCACCAAAGCATTTATTTGCTTTTAGTGACAGGCACCATCTGCTACTTGCCTGTGAAGCACTCAGGAAGGAATGCTGCCTGCCTGCCGTGCACAGGGAGGCTGGGGAATGGGAATAATGCTGGTGGCTGCAGGGCAGTGCTTGAGGAAGGTACATCTGCAAGGTCAGGTGTTGCCGTGGGAGGGAGGGGTAGCTCAGGTGCAGGTTGGCATGACCTGGCCAGCAGTCTCCAGGTGGGAATGAGCACCTCTGACTATCCACACTTGGCCATGACAGCATCCTCCACAAACCACATCACGGCTGGAAGAGATGGCACGCTTAGAAATGTTCCCCCATGGCTTTTGTGGATCTACTCACAAGTGCTGGAGAGATCACCCAGAGAAAATATCCACTCGGGAAGAATTTGGGTATCCCTGAGGCACAGCTCTCGGGGTTTGGGATAATGAGGGACTGCAAATCTGCCAGGTAGTAGGTGTAAAGCCCTGGTGGCAGCCTAGGTGTCATTGCTGCCTTCCCCTGTGTCAGCAGCCAAATTCCACTGCCTCGAGGTGCCCAGCGTGGATCATCCCTGATGCCCTCATTAAGGTGCTGCTCATGGCAGCCTGGCTCCTGCTCCTGCCAAAGTGCACCTTGAGGCTTGGCACCACCACGCTGCTAGCTGCAAAGTGAGGAGAGGGTAACGAGCTGGTGGAGGTGGGAAAAGGCTGTGAAGAGGTTTGGTGGAACAGGGTTCTGAGCATCGCTGTGGCCTTATATCCCAGAATAATGCTGTCCCCACTACCTGTAGATATATACATACATTATATATATACACATATACACACACACATATACATATATATATAATATTTTAGAGCACAATGGGACTTTTTAATAGGAACTAATTGCTCTTCTTTTTGGATAAGTAAGCTATTCCCTCCTGGAAGAAGTTCCCAGGAATTTTGTGCTCTCGCACGCCTGTGCATTTCAGCAGGGTCAGCCCTCTGTGCAAGCCAAATTCATGCAAAACACCATACATGTAGGCTCTAGTCTACTGGGTTTAGATCAGAGACGGATCAGATGACTCACAGGAATCTATGGAAATAGATCAAAGTAGCAGCAGACATTTGAAGGGAGCGCTGGGGGAGCAGGGCTGGGAGCGTGAGTCAGAGCGTGGGCCAGCGTGGGTGGCGGCTGTGCTGGGGGTGTCGGACCGAGACAGACACAGAGATGGCTGCAATTAAGTAGTTAGTGAAATGACTGGAATAGTGAAATGAATTTAAAGGCGCAGGATGCAAATGCAGTGGGTCCCAGATCAGTCCTTCCCAGCAGCTCGGGGGCTGGCGGGCGTTTCCCGTTAGATGCCGTGCTCCTGGAGCCAGTGATCCCTGCTGATGTGGGAGGTGACTCGGGTGGATGCTGGTTGGGAATGGGCTGGTTTCCAGCTGCTGTGCACACCTCCGTGAGGCCACAGGATGGGTGGTAAATCCCTGCTTGGCACACAAGCAACGACCCCGGTGGAGAGAAGGAGAGCTGAGGGGAGGAAGGATTGCCAAGCAGAAACAGTAAGGGAACAAGGAGAGGAGAACAGATCTACATTTACTAGGAATAGTTGCAAAACACCCACACACTTCTGTGGGACTAGGATCATGCCCAGAGCGCACTGAAAAGCTAGAGCTGGTGGGAGGTTTTTTTGTTGCCCATTACTATCACTTCTAAGGGCTGCTGCTGGATCCCACTTGTGACATGAGCCCAGTACTCCAGCCCAGAAAGATCTTGGGCAGCACTGCAGCCCTTGCAGTCAATGCAAATCCCTGGCCTCCAGGGGACCTGGGTTTGGCTCCTTTGCTGTTTCCCTTGATGCCCCTGCAATGGGAGCAGCATCCATATTCCAGTGTCTGGCTGACTCCATCCCATGGGCCTCACCTCACTGCAGCCCCGTGGGGCAGATTTTTGGGAGGAGGGTGGAAGTGGAGCAAGATTCTTCCTTGCTGTTCTTTTAGCTATTGCTGTTTCATGCCCTGCCAATCAGACTAGATGAATGTGTGTGACATGAGAGAAAGCTGATTAAAATAAATCAATAAAGCCCTCATTCACTAAGGGTTGAAGGAAACTCAAATCTTGTGGCTACAAACCTGCCGAGCTAGCTAAACATCCTTGTGTGACCTGGGCAAGGGATCAGTGGAATGACATCTGCTTTGGGCTGATACCTAGGCTTTTGATGTTCAAGCTTCACTTCCATGCAGCAGCATTGCTGACTTAATTCATAGTATCAATTTACTTGAGTCTGTTAGTAACTTTTATGTATTTTGTAGAGAAAAAATTTTAGAAGTCATTCTCCAAGGTCAGCTTTGCCATTCTGTTACAAGATGAGAGGTAAAAAATTCCCTATGTTTTCCTGCCACTTTTAATGATGAATTGTAATTAGATTTGCTGCCAGCAAGTGCAAGTGGCTCAGGCATCTCATATGTGCTGAGGATGTTGTGTGCTGAAGCGCAGCTCCCAGAAGAGATGTCCTCCTACAAATGGGGCCCTGCACGCTTCCAGGTTTGCCACCTCAGGATTTCCTGTATGCTTCAGAAAACCTCCTAAATTCTGGTGCAAACTGTGCATGCTTTTTAGTGGTATTTTGATAAAGTGGCCTAGCCAGGAGACATGTATACGGGGGATTTCCTTCTCCACACAGATGGCTGTGGAAAGGCTTTATAGTTTATTGATACTTTTTTATTTTTTGAGGTGTTGTGCACAGAGAAGGGTCCAAAGGATTGCTCTTCACCCTGACTGACACGCAAAACAAATTTTAGCAGGGAGAAAGGGTGTTATTTTGAATAATTAAAAAACTTACCCCAGTAAAAAACAACTTCTTGAAGTAGTAGATGTGTAAAATTAATGTATTTTTAAAAGTCAGTGTAAGTGCTTCTAAATGTGTCCACTGTAGCAAACTCTGCCCACACAGTTGCAGCATTTCCTGGCATGTATAAGCAGCCCTGTCTCTGTTGTCAGAGCTGAGCACAGCCACCACCAACTCCAGTGCCCAAATCTCACCTGGTTTCTAAACCTCAGAAACTGCTCCAAGACTACGCCAAGCTGTGTTTGCAACAATTTGCTTTTTGTGCCTACACAAGGTCAGAGTGAAACAGCTGCCCAGTGGGGTACCTTCAGTGCTGGTTATCCCTGCCTGTAGGGAGTAAAGGTGCCTGGTAATGAGTTGGGAGACTTTGAGGCTGAGTGGTTGATGTCCGGTAGAGAGGTGAGGAACTGTACAAAGGTGAGATGAAATTCTGTCAGTCCCAGCCACCCTGGTGCTCACTTTACTTGCTGCACTGACTCATCCTCTGCCCTGCCACACCTTCACATGCTGCTGCTTCTCCACTCCCTGCATCACTCAATCTTTCTTTTCTCTTTTTAATTAATTTTTTTTTCTAAAGGCCCTCGAAGCACTTAAAGATCAAAACAGTTTCTCTTGCCATTCCTCTTGTCCCCTGGGGATGGCAGTGAATGGCAACCTCTTGCCATGTTTGTTTGTCACCTCATACTCTCTGGGGTTCAGTCAAGATGTCAGCTGGGTTGTGGATCTGTCCAGGTGCTTCAAGGGGTCCCTGAGATCTTTAAAACTTTGTTGCCCCTAAGTCCTGGGTCCCACAGCTCATCTGGACAAGCACCTCTCTTGGCTTTCATTCTCCTGGTGCTGGGATACCAGGTAGGAGCATAACAAGTGTTATTTTTAAGCTGCTTCTGCTAAATGCCATAACTGCATTGTTGCTGGACTTCTAATGTTTTGGGAATCATTGATACCAAACCATGTCTCCCATCTCTTTTCTTATACCAAAGGGTCTTTTTCTGGGGCTTCCCTGGTGCCATCCTGTTGGTAGCTGCAGCAGGGCCTGGTGGTGGTCCTGATCAGAGCTCTGATCACCCCTCACAACCTGTGCCTCACAGGCAAAGGGGCTTTGGGCTATGAAAGAAGCAAACAACTCCAATCTGAAAGTTTGCAGTTGAAAGGAGCACTGAGATGAAGAAGGGAAGAAGCAGGATGGGAGATAAGCCATGGATACAGGGGGATAATTCTTTTCCACCAGATCTGACACAACCAAGCAGTTGTGCTGGGCTCTCAGCAAACACTGAGTGTGAGGAGGATAAAACCATAAGAATAACACTTTCTTTCATGTAAATATATATAAAAAAACGTTTTTAAATGATGGTAGTTCCCCACCTGTAAGGGAGAAAGGAGTAAGTCATTTTATATGCAGCAGCCTGGGACGCATTTCTGGCAGTCTGGATTTTGGTCAGGAAAGACTCTTATGGAGAAAATCATCATCTCTGTGCTTGTAGTCTGGTCTTTCTGCAAGACAAGGGAAATTTGAGGAGCAAATCACAAATGTGCTCTTTCCAATGCCTTTCCAGTGACAATTCATAAGGATGACTGAGATAGAGTTCATCTGATGCAGCATCTTCCCATGGTGAGCCAGCCCTGCTGCCCTGCCTTCATTCCAAGGGCAGTTGAGTTGCCCTGGCCCAGGTGGCTCCTTCTCTGTCCCCTTTCCTACTCCTCACCCTCTGAGTAAGAGGAGAGGGATCCTCCAGGCCCTGAGAAACTTAGGTCCTCCAATGATGGTGCTGCACTTGATGAAAAACTCCTAATATTCAGCCATTGCAAAAATATGTCAGAGCACAGAGTGACAGCTTTGAGGCAGCACACACTTTGCTGTTTGGTGTAACATTCGCCTCTGTGCAACATCCATTAATGTGCAGTTGAAAGATGACATCTAATTTTCTTCTGATTTTTCCTTTTCACTCCTTATCTTTTCTTCAATTCCAGTTTCTTTTATCTCTGCCTTGTCAAAAGGCTTGGCTTTTGCTCCCCGAGGCTGTAATCCCTGAGCAAATATCCTTTGCTGATACACTTTGTACCAGCTGAGGAGCATCTCCGTGTGCCTTGGGAGATCCGGTTTGGCCACACGTAGCATTTACAGAGTGAATTTTTTTATTGAAATCGCTTTTGTATTTTCTTCCTACTTGAATATTGGTAGATGTTGGGGTGCCAGAGCCAGCTATACTCTGGAGAGGGAGATGGGAACAGCTGGGTTTTTGTTTGCTGCCTTTAGCCACTGCAGCAGAAGTGCAGGAGGACACATTCCCTGTGATGAGCCTCCCAGAACTCCAGGATGAATGAGGACTGGAAAGTGAAAGCTGGAAACTGTTGGTGAGGAAGCAGAGGGATGGTGAGGTGATGGGAATGCGTGGCCACACAAGCACTTCTATCTCTATGGTTTTGGTCTGCTCCTCTCCCTGCTGCACGTATGCATGGGAAATACCACCCTGCATCCCTGATAGAGCATCTCCATCCTGAGATGGTTACTTCAGTCGTGAGCTTGCTTATTTTCTGGCAAGAATGAGTGTGGGTCATTCCAATCCCAGTGCTGTGGAGCAGCGCTAGGGCCACAGGTGTTTCTCTGCCACTTGTGCTACTCAAACTGAGTTGCTTGCTCAAAGCCAGTAAAGTAAATCTCATATTTCGCTCATGAGCATCTCCCAGCTGTAGGGACTGTGTTGGTCACCCCATTATTTTATTCTTCAGTTTTTAAAGCTCTGCTGAAGCATTTTGTTTCTATAAAACTCATGCTCTTCTTAGCCTTTTAAAATTTAATTGCAAGTTTCTTGCACGAAGAAGGGTGATAGATGCAACATTAGCCATCAGTCCTTGCAAATGACTCATCTCTATTTCAAGGTATTTCAGGTCAGCATGGGCTGATAGAGCCTGTAAGCAGGAGATGGGCCTGAGGGTATTTGAAGCTCTGCAGGGGGGCATCCTACACTTCCACAGGGCTGTTGAAAATGGGCTTCTATGAAGCATCCCTCTTCCCCTTTGTTTTTGTTCCAGGACAGGAAAAAAATACAAGTCCGTATGGTTCTAGAAAAGATACCCACATTCATGGTAACATTTAGGAGCAAAACCAAAGCAACTTTATGAACCATACTAATTAGTGCTTATATTTAATGTTATAATTGCTTTGATTTGCTGGTCACTCAGCAGCTGAGGCTTTGTGGCCCAGCAGCTGCTTACCTGGAGGGTTCCCCCAGGTGATGCCTCCTTTCTGGGTGTGATAGGTCTGGAGCTCAGGCCTCTCCTTTTGGGCAAAGCAGTGGCTGTCACTCCCAGTGGTCCAGCACAGCCAAAGGCACTCAGCCAAGGTGCAATTCCTGTTATCCTGGGGCTGCTATCCAACTGACAATTTCCCAGCTCATAGGGCACCCAGGGACTCCTTTTGCAGGCTTCCTGTGCCAAGTCCTCAGGAGCAGGGGAGTCTGGAGTACCAGTGGTGGTAGAGGTTTGGGTGAGCTCCTGGCAGCTCCATGACAGTTTCCCTCTAGGAGATGATGCCCTCACAGTGAAGGGCTGATTGTGCCACATTGCTGAAGCCCACAGTGTTTCAGGTGAGCTGACTGAGAAGAGATTTGGGCTCCAGAAGATCCCATTGAGTGAAGTCAGTTGTGGAAAGTGTTTTAAAAATGACCTATATAGTGTTTGCCTCAAGCTCAGAAATTGCTGTGAGATGAGAAATTGCCATTTGCCTGGTCTTTTCACTTACCATTCACAACTCACACCTAGGAAAGGGAACTTTGTGAATCTCAATGCTCAGTGGTGAAAAGAAACACCACTCAAGGCCTTGCTCTTGCACATCCTGCTGAAATCCCCCATCCATACATTTACTCTAGGATAGACAGTCTGACATCTGGCAGCCTGGAGGAACTCTGACCTCGTGGAAAGAGCAATGCAGGCTGAAGAGTCATAAAATAGTGATATTTCCTGAAAAAATAAGTTATGAAGCATCGGCACATCTGTTAGTGCCCCTAACGAAGCAGCTGTCAGGCATCCTTGCCCTGTATGAGGGTCCTGTGTCCTGTTAGAGAAGTGCCCAGTGAGAATTGGCTCCTGAAATGCTAACCAGGTGCCCTTTGTGGCTTGTAAGGTATCTATGGGTGTTTCTGATCCTTGTCCAGGTGGAGGACAGCTCCATGTATCTCCTGGCCAGGACTATGTTCCCATGGCACCTTGATTTAAGGCCAAGCTCGTTGCCCCGGGCAGTGGATGCGGTGTCAGCTGAAATGACAACTTATTTCCATGTGACACCTGCTGGTGGGAAAAGGCACGGCTGCCCTTTGGAAACGAGCTCTCCTCGTGCCTTTTCATTTTCCCAAAAAGCACTCGTCTCTTACACCCTTCCTCTTGCAGGGTTTATTGGTACTCCTGGCTGGTGTTCTCAGCACTCTGACTCATTTTGGCAGGTTGGAAAGTTCTCTCCCGGGGCGCTTATGCCTACAGGATGTGTCTCTTTAGGTGATCATTTTTATTTTTTTTTTTTAATTCTGCAGAATATGGGCTTTCAAAAAAGCCCCACCCCTAAACGAATTAACTTTCAGATTATTTCAGTAGCAACAGGAGCTGCTCTGAACATGAATGAGTGCAATGACCTTAAAGCAGTGAGTGCCTGGCCCACAGGGGCTGGCATTATGTCAGTCCACACTTTATGAGGAAAAAGTAAATATGCTGGCTGAAAAAGAGATAGTCTGGGTGCAGTACTTGATAATGTTTGTTTGAGTTGAGTTGTTGAGCAGTTCGAGGACGGCTCCCTGGCTACAGAGCAAACATTGACTTCCTGAGGGCCTCTCTCTCTGCTTATGCAAATCCCCCTGAGCTTATCCTGAAATCCAGTATCACCCTGAGAGCACCAGCAGGTTTCAAACGTGGCCCTGAGTGCTGCTAAGGTTGTGAACCCCTGATTTGCAGTGCCACTTTATTCTTTGGCTGGCTGTTTAAGAAGAACATCATTCAACAAACAGCAGTTGAATGCATTCATGTCAAGCAAAATCATTCCTTTAAAATGTTGTTGTCAGGTATTCATTAAAGCAGGCTTCACATCAAAATGATCGTCACTAATACAGTGAAAACATGTTTTAGAGATTTCAGGATTTTTATGTTACATTGTGTAAATGCTGGGTCTCCACGGCTATGGAAATGTCTTTCTGGACCTACACAGTATGAAACTGTTCCTCTGGTCCCCTTCAGAGGAAAATGAATACAGTATGTCAGTGTGGTAGGAACAAGGATAATTCCTAAGAGTCTTTTATGTAAACAGGATGCAATAGATTGTAGCTACAACTTCAGCATAACATTCCCATCACTTCTGCAAGCTGTTTTTTACCTTGTAAACACTAAAAATTGGAGTTGTACTTTATTTCTGTAAGGTGAAAATTATCATTCTAGCTTCATTAAAAAAACAAAAGGGTCCTGAGTTAAAAGGCAGTTCTGGCTTAAGAAATTGAAAGTAAGTAGTAATCTGGTCACTTCAGACTTTGGATGCTTTGGAGAATTTCACTCATTGAGAGACTGTGAAATCAGCATTTAGTACAAACCAGTCCCTTTTTGCTTGTCTCAGGCTGGAGAAACTCAGAGGACACTGCTGAGGCTGAAATGGCAAGGGGTACCAAATTCAGATTAATGCAGCAGGCCCAGCTCTCCCTGGAAGTCAGTCAGGTACCTAAATACAGATTGAGGCAGCTCACTTCAGAATAGCTATTTTTGAAGCTCCTGGCCCTGGTGTGTGAATTGATGGCATTTCAGTTGCAAAGAGCAGATGGTACTCACTAGTGATCCAGGACAGCTTTTTTGCATTAGTGTCAGAAATAGATCAAGTGCCAGCTGTAGTTCTTTTGGGTCAGTGGAGGTGAGTTCACAGAGTGATGTGCACAATATTGCAACGTGTAGCTGCAGCAGGGAAAAAACAGGCGTTCCTTTTAGGAGCACAAAGTGCTTTTAAATGTCTTAAACTGCTGTTTCTTGTGGTTTTGCTCAGCTCAGTCCCAAGTGTGTCTCACTCAGCAGCGACCTAAACTGCCTGGTGCTTTAAGAGATTATTCTGCATAGCTGGAGCTTTTGAGGTGGTGCAGTTCAGCCTTTGCATCCAGTTCTTGGAGGTAGCTTTGGCCATGCTGCTGGTCAGGCACTTCCCAGGGAGGGACTCAGTGCCTTCCCAGCCCTGTGAGCTGCAGAACTCACTGCATTCCATGGTGCTGGGGGAAGGAGGGGCTGCCTGCCCTTGGGAGCCTTCCCAGGAAACTTGGTTTCCGAGGTGCTGCTGGGAAGGCTGCCAAGTGGATCTACCTGAGAGCAGGCAGTGTAAAGAGCAGTTTGAGAGTGTTTCATGTTTATTAGAAAATCAGAGGTGTTTCTCATCCTCATCCTACTGCTCGTTTTTTGTATTCTGGAAGTTTTGTTGTATTTTAGTGGGAAACTGCAGAAAGGTGGTGCAGCATCAGCAGGAATGATCTGTTCTTGTTAGTTTAATTGGGCTCTGGCCTCTTTTTATTTTTATTTTTTTTAACAAACCTATGATGCATAAAGAGGTGATGCATAATTTAAGGCAAAAAAAATGAGTTGTGTGTAAGAAAGCTGGTCCACAGGCCCACCCTGCTGGCTTGTAAGGAGAGTGCAAAGAAAACACATGGCTACACATTTTATTAAGAGACAGCATTCCTGTCTTTTTATAATCTAATTTAACTTTTTTTTTGCCATGGGATCTCTCTTGGTTTTCACTTCTGAAAACATAAGCAATGATGTGTGAGCTGCTAAGGAGGGACCTGCTGAAGTCAGGGAGGTTACCTGGCCAGGAGTGCTCCTACAGCAGATCCCAGTGCTTTTGTAAACCTCTAGCAGATCTGTGTCCCTACCAAAATTACTTCATCGTGTAGCTGAAACAGCTAACATCTAAAGTAGAGTGTATAAAACACCTCTCCATGCCCTAAGAGAGGGAAACAGCACTGTGAGCTTGACCATTGTTGGGATTTTTCCACATGAAGAAAATTACCAGAACAGCAGCACAGAGGGAAAAAAAAAACCAAAAACCTGTTCTTTGATTCTGCTCTGGAATCTCTCCCAGATGCCCATGTGATGATTGCCTCCATATGACTTTCCACCTAAAAAAAAGAATAAAAACACCTGAAAAAAATTAAAAGAAATAATGCTCCCTTTATCCCTGAACAAAATGTCTGCAGTGATTCAGAAATAGTTATTCCAGCCGATTTCCACACAGACCTGGCACAGTTAACAGTGTGACTGAATTACCTGGGAGCAGTAAAGGTCTTCAAATTACATTTGGCCATCGCAGGGCATGTATGAAGACTGATATTTTGAAGAGTTGGAGGTGATGGTTGGCCTACCCCATTTGAACCCTCTCAAGTAGAGCCAATTTAGAAAGATTGCTGTGCAGCTGGAAGCCAGGCTTTTTTAGAGGTGTCAGCCCTGAGACAAACCTTGTTCACTGGTTCTGGAGTGGCTGAACACCTGCATTTTTCAAGACACAAATTGCAATGCCCATTTATTCAGGAGTCAGGAGACTGATGGAGGTAGAGCTGCCTGGGGAGGGGGAATTGATGAGACCCTTCCTGTCTGGTGTGTGACCCTCACAGGGGCACAGCTGACTGAGCATTAACTATAAAAGTATAATAAAAGTAATGTCCTGGAGATGCAGAAATAGGGAGTTTGAAGTACCCTGTGAAATCGCTGCAGGAAAGGGGATGGAGGCAGAAGAGGCAGCCAGCAGGGTGAGCAGGCTGCTTTCACAGCTACACGAGAAGCTACCTTCCCTGGAGGCAACCCACCTTTCCTTTTGCCATTTCTCCTTTTTGTATCTGGTATAAATTATGCTTTCATGGACTCCAAGTCTTGCTGACTTTTTGGAGAAGGAGGTGATATTGCAAATTACAGTGACTAATTTCCTCCAAGGACAGAAAAACTTCCAATAAAACCACCATTAATATGAGGATCCAACCTTCATTCACCGTTGTTCTCAGTACCAGTACTTGTGTTCCTGTCAGGTTTGGAAATCCTCTTCCAGGCCCTTGCTCCGAACGCTGGGATGCTCTGCATGGGGAGCTGTGGAGCTTGGATCCCTTTCACATCCATAATCGTTTTTATCCTGTCAGGATAAACTTTACCCTGACGGAGAAACTCCTTTTCCAGGGGCGTGAGCCGCGCTGGTGCCCTCAGCCCAAGGTGCAGTATCAGCCTGTACCTGTAGGTTGTGCCTCTGGACAGCTTTTCCAGCCAGCTCCAGCTTCTCTCCAAGACCCAGCCCGGAAAATGACGCACTTTCTGTCTTACTGCTCGTGGATTATATTATTTGGGGAAATTATTAATCACTCGCATTTGCTAAATTACCTTTGCATCTGTGTGAACCTATCACAAGCTTATAATAAATCAGAGAGAGATAACTGCTGCACTGTAAAATAACCAACAAATGTAGCAACAGCCTTACTACTACTATTACTAATCTATGCAGATACTTGCTTGTGTATATTTTACGATGCTTTCATCATGCTTTCACATGATGCCAGCAGTGCACTAAGCACTTCAAAGCCTTGGGAGATAGATCTTTGCCCTGCAGCACTCCTGGAGCAAAAGCAGTTCAGGGGAAGGGCAATGACAAAGGACCTTGTCTGGTTGGGACGCTGGAGCAGCGATGCCATTGCGAGATTAATGAATGTCAGTGGCATGAGGAAAATGCTGGGGCTGATGTGCTTTCTATGGTCAAAGGTTTTTTTTGTGTTGAATTCTTTGCTGTTTGTGATGACCACAAACCATGTCTGTTTATGACCACACCTGATAATGTGCCACTCCTTGAACTTTGTGAAATGCAGTGAAAATTCTGTGCTGGTTCCGCTGCTATGGTATGAAAGGGCTGTGCCTTGTGCTGCTAAATGGATGTGGCAGGCACAGGAGGAAACAGGCAGCTTGGCTCAGAACAAGTTGAATTTAGTTACAACAGGTTTTATTTTGTTTTGCTTAATGACTTTGTAGAAGAAACAAAAATATCCCTTGTTTCTGCATATCCAGTTTGCATTGTTTTTACAGCATGTTCCTTTCTCAGCTCTCCTCCTCCTCTCACACATAAAAAGATGTTATTTTGGATTAAGCCATCGCTGTGGTATGCTTGGTGGTACTACTCAAGGAAGTAAACAAAACAAAGTGCGCCACTACTCTTCCTCTTTCACTGAAAACCTACTGGTTTAAAACATTTTTGTTGTTCTCTGGTAACTTTTATGATCTCCCCGCCTTCATTCTGATTGCTGCAATAGATTTGTAAGATAAGCCATGAAAGCAGTGGTAGACACTACGTGCCCTGCCTGACAGACAAGCCTCCTGTGACACAGTAGCCCTGGTTATCTACAGCGAACCACACACTGGTGTACAAATACCTTGGATTATGATGAGATTAATTTTGGGTGGAGCAGTAAATCCCCATTGACTCTGCACATGCCTCAGCACCCATTCAGCAGGACTCACGTGCTGCTGCTGGAGTGCAGGGTGGCAGCCCCTCTCTCCCCCCCTGGGAGAGGAGAAAGGATCATGGGGTCCCAGAGGAAAAGTCTGCTACGTGCTGTTTTTGCTGTTTTGAATCCTTCAAAAAGAAAACAACACTTGGTAAGGCGATGTTCCCCCAGACAGGTAACAAACTGGGCAGCAGCTGCAAGGTGACAAATTTCAACTTCTCCCTTCAGCTGACGTGACTTTTCCCAGTGACTCTATTCCAACAGAATGCTCTTGGGGTTTGAGAAACCACCACATAACTCCTGGCATTTCAGTTTTGAAAGTGAGTCATCCCCAAGCTGAGGAGCACACAAAGATGCCTTTCAGTGGCCTTTAGGAGCAGGGTGACTTCCATTTATAGATTCAGTTATCAACCTGCAAGTAGGGCAATGGCAGGCATATAGGAAAATCAATGGGGACAGTGCTAATCCTTCATTAAGAAATAATAAATTATTCTTTTAACTATATTAAAGTAATTGCTGTTGTTCAGGAAGAGAAGGCCAACATTTAAAATTCTCTTGGCCACTGGCTAATCCACAGCAGACAGGGCAGCCAAGAACAGCATCTTCCCCGTCACCTTGTTTCAATAGCCCATTGAATCTGGGCCTGAATCTGCATCTGAGCAATAGGTTTTCTTTATGAAAAGCACATTGTAAGGCATATCTGCAATCCACTTCACACAGCAGTGAGGTGTTAATTGCTAAGACTTCGTGTTAGGATCGTTGACACAGAGTATCTTTATTCAGGGCACCACGATCATGCAGAACTAGGTTCAAACTTCCATCTCTGCAGCTGTCTTGAAAATTTAGGACTCGAGATCTAATCTGAGCATTATCAGTTCAACCAGAAACATAGTCAGGCTTAAACCTGGCTTCCAGCTTGAGTGTAGTGTAAATACATATACCACAGTCTGATTTTTTTTTGTCTCTTTCTTTTGCTTCTCAGGATTGCTACTGCAGTAACTGAGCTGCTTGTCATCTCCAAATTGCTTTACACTCCCCGGATTTGAGACAATAGAGGTTTTTTTTCTGGCTAAGAGCTCAAAAGTTAGCTGGGCTGGCATGTTTGTTATTACCGATTCTCTGGTGCTCTTGGGAGGGATGAGTCAGGGCCCAGCCCAGTCTCCTTTTAAGTCAAGTCGTTGTTTGATGGGCCTTTCCCTATTTTCTGTAGTGCTTACATGGCTGTGCAGCCCAGGGATCAGAGATGAGTGGCAGAGCTCTGCCGAGTTAAGCACTGGATGAACATGTGATGAAGAGACAAGTGCTGAAGAGTTTGCAGTCTATTGTTGGTGGGCAAATCTCATGGTACAAACATTACACGTTCTCTGAAATGATTGTTTTTGGGACTGTGGGTGTTTTTTTCAATGGGCAAAATCGGCTGGCATTTAGCAAAGGCAAAATGAGCAATTCTGGTTTCTTCTCTCTGGCTTGACACTGGTACAATTGCTTATCAGAGTGCAGGACTATTTTTTTTTTTGCACTGAAGACTAAAGACTGAGGGAATAGCTAAACCCAGCTGAGCCCAAAGCTTTGCCTTATAAGGGAACTGCCTGAAAGCACAGATCTCCGGCAAGCCTTTCCTCGGGAGAGAAATCCAGAAAGCAACGCCGTGGTGATGTGTCAGACCAGAGCTTGCAGGGATGGCCAGAAAAAACACCACTCATTTAAATAACTTTGCAAAGCTTCAGCATGAAGGAGGTCACCAGCTTCCTTCTGAGGAGCAGTGTGTGCAGTCACACCAAAGGAACAGCAACAAGTTTGCCTGAACAGAAGCCTCCTTTGTAAGAGCCAGTGCAGTCTCTGTTGCAGGCTGGTACTTTAGCTGACTGCTCAGCTGGAAGCTATAAACACTTTCTGACTACCAGGCACTTTCAGCTGGATGGAGAGAGACCTTTCCCCTGGTGTAGGAAATGCTCCTGGTTGTCACCGCAGGTGGCAGATAATTCATGCTGTGGTCCATAAGACCCTCACCTATGTGCAGATGTGCCCAGGCAGCTCAGGGGTTCTGAAAGAGGGAATCAGGCCAGTAGGTTCTCCTTTAGTGCGTCAGGTCCTTTCCTGAGTTCATGTGCTGATAGGGAGACAGCAAAGATGCTTTGCAAAGCCTGCTGGCTCAGCAATGAAGGTCGTACATTTTTTAATTAAAAGGCTTAGTGGTTATGAAATGTTCCTGAAACCGGAATGTAAGTAGACATTGACAGCACCAGTTTTGTTTGAAGCATAATCAATTTAAATAGATCTGCTCCTGTCTGCCGCCCAGCCATGTGACTCCCCTGGGTTTTGGCATCTCAGCTGCGAGACAGTGCTCGCAGAGGGCCTGGAACTGGGCGGGATGAAGCACAGCCCTGGTGGGAGAGTACAAGGTCTGCTTTGTACGGGAGGCAGTCTCCCAAAGCAGAGCACTGTGGCAATGCTCCAGCCCCCGGCTCTGCTTGTGCTGCCTCTGGTGCTGCCTTCGCGGGCTGTGAAGTGTGCTGTCAGACAGAAATGGAATTTACAAGCCAGCAGATGTGGGGAACTTCCCTTCCTCGTTTTAGAAAACAAGGGCCAAAGCTGGGAAATCCCCTTTAGTTTGCTGTGCATGTGCACGGACTGTCATCCAGTGGGAGAGCTTCACCTGGTCCCACTTGCTATTGAGCCCAGTTTTGAAGACCCCAGCACAGGACAGCGACCTCCAAGACTTGGGAATTCAGCTTGGTCAGCCCCCTGTTTTGGGGTAAATGGATCCCTCTGAGGAGCTGTTTAGTGCCTATTGTTTAGCCTGGTTAGACTACTGGGGAGCAGGTTCTGCTCTAGAATATAACTTGAGGGCAAGTGCTCAGGTAACACACAAAACCTGCTTGTGACAGCACTTGCACACTGCCTGCTTGCTGTGTAAGGGTGATGTTACTGCCACATAGCTGTAAAGCTGGGGTGATTTTAGCTGTAAATGATGATAACCCGATATTAATGAAAGAAGGCTTAAGGTCCCCTCACCAAAGGATCAACAGTAAAAACTGGTAAAATAATAATATTAATAAAATATATATATATATACTGTTGTGCATGGAAAAAATTGTTTGTGCAGAAACATCTGATGCCCACGAGCTCAATTAGGTTTTCAAAAGCAGGCTTCAGAAGTGCAAGGTTGGCTCCCCACAATAATTACATACACATGTAAGTGGCTCTGTTGAGACCTGAAACCTCATCTACTGAGCACAGGTGCAGGAGCATGGCACCTTCTCAAAAACTCTTCACAGATTTTAGCAAAACCCAAGGCCTAAGGATAATTAGGAAGAATAATTTATTTTTCACTACATTTTTTTCTATTAGCACTGTAAAAATCTGAATTTAAATTAAGTAAATCCAGGACCATTTAGTGCAGGGTTCTTTCTCCTAGAGGGACCACTTCACTGTAAGTTGGTGTTTTACCTCCTGTGTGGGAACAAGCCACACCAGAACCTGTTAGATCTAGAAACACAGGGAGGTACCTGTTTCTCAGGGAAGTTAAACCTGTACACTTTTCATCTCAGGCTGGAGTTAATAATTGATATCCCTCAGATGTAAGGTACGTGCTTCTGAGGAAATAAAAAACAAACATATATTACTTCCCCAAACAAACATCCTTGAGTCTAAATTCAAACTGGTAATGAGTAACTTTAGCATGTAGTTCAGGAAATAGGTATAAGCTTTTCTGTTTAAAACCCTTGTCTGGTTAAAACTCTTGCCTTTGCCTTTGAAAGTACTGCAACATCTAGGCAAGTATTCTTGAGCGTCTTTCTTCTGACCTGTGTTCTCCATAACCACTTTTCCCTATCTGCTGTCTATCCTTAAATGCACAATGTAGCTTTTTGAAGTGGACAGTCACACAGATGTTTTGTTTCAGGTGTACAGTATGACTTGTATTTGACTCATAGGTTCATCTGAGGCTCTGCTGTTGGTGGGTCTTGGCAGTGTGCAGGATGTCATCCAGCACTACAGCACTATAGGATGACATCTAAATGTTGACTTCTGTGATATATTTTTTTTTCACTGCAGAAGGAAAATCCCAGCTTCTCTCAAGGTGGTGGTCACCAGAACCTAATGCTGTGGAAAAAACACCTCATCCTGACAGAAAAATGCATAAGGCTATTGCTGTACTATTCATGAAAGACAGTGTGTTTGAGCATCCATCTCTAACACTTGTCTTACAGCCAACAGACAGCTCAACCACTATGACCATCCCTTCTTGCATCTAGAAAGATGTACAGTGCATGGTCTGTGTCATTGTTGTCTCATTACAGCTTCCTGCCCATTAACATAATCCTTTCATTGTCATTACATTGACAGATTACATGCTGGTTGCTGTCGCACACTCCAGGAAGGCAGTTTTCCTTCCAGACATGGCATTTGCTCCTCCAGGATGACTGGCAGTGATTGCCTGGAAGGGATGGAGTCACTCCTGACAAGTCAGGGGTGTTCTGTCTCACCTCACTTCTCTGCTTTCATTTATAGGTTCCATGTCTTTTTCCTGAAACACCATATCTTTCCTCTGGTGTGGGGTTTTTTTTTTTTTTTTAATTTTTAAGTTAAGCCAAAATTCAGGGAACTCAGATTGGGCTTTAGTCTGAGGACTGTAATTTTCACATTTACTTGACAGAGGTGTGGCTTTGACAGGGTAGCTTTGCCTGAGCACCCGTTTTGGGTGACACTCTGCCATATCCTAGTGCTGTCAGGGTGCCAGTCAAGCCTCTGGTTAGGGAGTAAACTCAGAGTGTGTAGCAGTGCAGACCCTGAATGAAACCATTATTACCACATGGGCCTTACTCCACAGAGCTGTAGAGTCCAGGTATCTATCTTGGTGTTTTGTGAAGATGTCTCTTGTTTCAGCCTGGCTAAGATCTGAACACATTCTATTATTTAAGCAGAGACTTCAAAGAATGCAGGTCAATTAGGTGATCTGGGCTGTAAACCTTTATTTGTGATGTAGGTAGCTGTATATTGGCTGGGCTGATACACCATCTAGACAGCTCGTCAGTGGCATTTGTCCGAATCTTGTCCAGTGCTGCCACTCAAGGAGGTGATGATGACTAACAAGATGATCAAGTTGCCATCTGTCTCTTGGTAGCTTTACTGTGTTGGGTGTTCTGAAGGGCAACATTGACTCTGTGCAGCAAGGAAGGTGGAGGAACTTCCCTCAAAGCTGCCAAACCACATGAGTTATGCTGGACACAGGCAGTATCCGGGGTGACTCACAGGATGATATGTCAGCTGAGTGACCTTCTGAGCTGGGGTCTGGTGCCAGCAGGAGAGCACTGGCCAGCTCTCTCAAGACAACTCATGCTTTCTTTGTTACTGTCATGCAGCCTCTTCAGTGCCACAGCTGCTGTCATCTGCATGTCCCAAATCAGCTGATGAAGCACTTGACTCCTGGTAGTCCTCTCAGTCCTCTTGCAGAGCTTGAGTATTGAAATGCATGTGGAGGGGTATGAGTGGGATTCATTATCAGATGAACGGAAAGGATCTCTTCCACTTGCCCAGTGTCAGAACTCCTGGGATGATTTAGTGTGTCAAAAAATGCAAGTGGTTAAACACGCTACTCACATTATTGCAAATGCTTTCCCAACAGTAGACATTGCATTTGTGTAAATATTTATATAATACTACAGCTATAGTATTATGGCCTCTTTTATCCCACACCTTTGTCAGGACAGGAAAAGCCTGCTTTGTGCAGCTGTGGCATTATCAGGTTGCTGAAAACCCTTGCTTCATTTATCTTCAACTCCTTGGAAGTGCTGATGGCCGCCAGGCAGGCTGTAAGGTGAGAATGGTCATGGCAGTCCTTTCCAGCAGCAGCTGGGGAGGATTTTTTGTGAGCTGGGCACAGGTACATGGCCTTGGCTGTGCACACCTGAGAACACAGAGGGCAAGCCTTACATGTGTCTGTTCTGATCTCTAGGATCAAGAGACGAATATCTGAATATCTGCATGGGTTCACAGTGATCGTGTCAGTCCTGCACATGGGAAGGCTGCCCAGAATCGTGGAGATGTGCCAGCAACTCTTATTTCAAGTGCTCAGAGAGGTCATGGTTGTGCTGTGACTGACTGACTGAGCTGCACGCCCGCTCCCTCGCATATCCTCCCTGTGTCTGATCCACACTGCCCTGGGCATCCAGGAAATCCTTTCCACTGAGTCAGAGAAGGGATCCTGTTGTGTAACACAATGCTTGCAATCCATCATGGCTTCAACACAGGATTAGGACAACATCCACACTTTCTCTAAACTAATCTTCAAGTATGCTGGTGGGGCTGGGGCAGCCAGATTCCATGGGGATGTCCCTGACAGTGAAAAGGGAATTAAAGGGACACTGATGCTCCTCTTTGCAGGATGAGCAACAACCACAGAACTTGCCAGAGAGAGCCAGCAGGCTCCATGTCGCAGCTGCTTCCCATCCCTTCCATTTCCTGGATAATAGTGTTCATTTCCTTCCAGATTTTACTTGCCTGGGAACAGCAGTAACAGCTGTCCCTCCAGGTTTCATCAAAGATGAACTTCCTCATGGCAGAAAAGGCTTTTAGAAGTTGTTTTGTCTTTTTTTTCTTTTTTCTGGTTTTGTTCTCAGAGCAGTGACTTCAAGTGAGGTTTATCTCTAAGAGACAATTAAAGAAACGATAAGCTTTCCCTGCCTCTGCGTTTGGCTTTTTGCTAAACAGTTTCTGCTCTGACTTGCTCACGACACCAGCTCCAAACAACTCTTCCCACAGTTCAGGGAGCTCCAAATGCCCCTCTTCCCACTGTTCAGGGCAGCAGGCAGAGCACCAGCACCTATGCCAGGAGCCCTGCTCCTGTGTGCTGCCTTGTGTCACACAAATGCTGGACAGATTGGCAGTGCCACTACAACCTACTGTGCTATAGCCAATTCTACTGAGGATTCATAAAATGCTATGGAGACAAACCTTTCCCATGCAAAGGTATGTTCAATCTGCTGCACTAGTATGAGTTAAAAAACCAAAAAGGCTCCCAACAATGAGAATAAACAGATTATTTTCTTAGTAAAATCCACCTCTTTAAACAGCTGCTTGCATATATAAGCTGGCACTCATAGTTCTGGATTTTTTGGTAGAATGTGGCATAGTTCATTTCTATATGATCACTTATGGAACTTAGATTTTTTTTTCTTTTTATAAACCCAAAACTAATTAGTTTTGTTAAGAAATCTTACCTCATGATTACCTGTAGCATCATTCCTCATCCCTTTTCTCTTCTTGTCATTTTATTATTATAAGGTTAAAAAAGTAAATATTTCTTTAGGAAGAAAGAGTGAAGCAGTTAAGAATAATTTTATTCTCACGCAGCCCAATTTTAAAGCATTTCAAGCACTGAGCTCTCAGTGTCTTCAGTGGACAGCTTGTGACACTTGTTTATATAAATGACCTCTCTCTTGGGCCATGGCTTGCACGGCCTTTGCACACAGGCAGGCGTGACCCAGTGGACTGACTGTTCCCAGGAGATCCCTGGAGATCCCTTTCTGCTCCAGAGAGGGTGCCCTGACATCCTCTGCCCACTCTGCTTCGAGGTAATGTATAACAGACTGCTAGACCTTTTGGGAATAATCTTCTCATCCACTTGCAGCTCTGCTCTGAAAGCCTCTGAGAACTGAAGGTTAAGCAGTTCAAGTTCTGGCTGGAAGATGCAGCTGACTTTCTACGTGAACTCTGAAATAGGCACTCAAAGGTTACACCTGACACTCTGTGCCTCTTACTCATGCCCTTGAACTGAGGAGACCAGGAGATAACAGAGGTATGGACAAACCAGCTTTGTTCTGCTGTGGGCAGGCAGAAACCAGTCTGCTCTGCTACTGCTCTCTTTGGAGCACAGCATTCCCAGCATGGAGTTCCAGCAGTACTCAGCTTCAAAACTGGTCTGTGACTGTCTGTGTGACAGCCACCTGGTGACTGTACTGCATCTGTCTTCATCTCATTCATACTGATGCCAGAATGGTTTTTACCCTTTTCTTTTATATCCCTTTTACACAGTTCTGTGTATCCACAAGTATTAGCATGCATACTTGTAACCCTTCACTTAGTTTAGTGCTCAGTGTTTTGTAAGTGTTCTGCAGGCCCTGAGACTGAACACCCCAGAACTGCAGAGCCAGGGAGACCAAACATTCCTACTATCTCAGGAACCCAAGGTCTCCGAGCAGGACAGATTCTGTAAACCAGAGGTGAGCCCACCCCAGCCCCATTATTGGGCTCCCCTGTTAGATCTGCTGATGTGTAAAGTCCATAACTGGTATGTGTGATTGATGGTGGGTGTGCATTTTGCCACGCTGTCACCTGGGTGAAGTGGATGCATCAAACAGGATCCTGATTAAAATACTGAGGTAAAGACCCCAACCCTATAACCGTGTCTGGCTTCATTTTCATAACACCAGGCATCAATACCACATTCTTCCAGTTTTTAAGACGGCAGTCTCAATGGGCCAAGAAATGTGGCCTAGACATGAGAAGTAGCAAGAGACAGAAATATGCTGGCAGAAAAGCGCAGTTGTAATTAAAGGTGCTCATTCTTTTTCTCCTCCCTGTAACATTTATTTTACTGCTTTGGAGCCAATTCTGTGCAATCTATTTGGGGACACAAAAAAAGGCTACCAACCTTTTTTCAGAACTACTATGTGGGAAGAGGATTGCTCCTCATGGTTTTCTTTTTCCATACAAGCACTTAACCTGAGCCAGATTGAATGCCATTCAGGTGGAGTGTGCCAGGCATCCAGAGCCTGGCCAATCCTCAGGAAATTATCAGCAGCATTCCACCACACAGATCCTTCTGCTTGTCCTGAAGTACAGGGTCATTGAGCTGGTGTATGTTTCAACTCATTAGCTTCATAAGTTAATGGTTCTTGTTACTCAAATTAGTACTGAGATGTAAATTAACCTTTTCCCTCTTATCTGTTAAATAAAGGGTATAATCTCTATATTCAGGATGTTTCTAGTAGATTATTACTCACTAGCATGTGGTTTCGATTGATTAGTTCCAGTTCTAGCAATCATTAACAACTACTGCTGGTTTAAGAATTACTTCTTATTTCAAAGGGTGGAATTTATTTGGCTTTACACCAAGGCAGGTTAAGTAAGCTCTGATGAGCAGCTACCTTTCTTTTCAATCATAATTCTGTGTAAAGAGGCAATATGTTCTACTGCTTGTGCTTTTCAACTCTGATTTTCACCTTTACTGTTAAGAAAACATGTTGACATATCAAACAATGTAACTAACAGGGAAAGCAGAACAAAAGGAGTCACTATTTAGGCTATTTTTTTTTCCTTTTAGATTATGCCTTCCCTATTTAAATGTATCAATCAAAAGAAATACAACTTAACAGGTAATAATCAGAAGGAAAACTTGCAGAAATGTGTAAGGTTAGATAAACTGGACAGAAGAATTGCATGAAATTACACATAATGAAAGTGCAAGAAATGAAACAAATATAATGTCTTGATTAAACATGACTAATAGGGCATGTGTCTTCTTATCTTGAGAGTTTGTGACTGCTGCAGTCATGATACAGTCAAAGTCAGAGCTGGGGAGGAAATAGAAAGGTGGCTGCATGATGTTTTCCTAACCATAAATATGTGAATAATTACATGTATCTGTTCTACATGTCTTCTGGCCCAAAATACTCAAATATATTCATTTTTTATTTGCTGTCTCAAAGTATTTTTAGCTGAAAATATCTTCCATGTCACAGCTATCTTGCTCAACTATGCCACTGTTCTCTGACTGTTTTAGCAGAGCCGATCCTCAAGCATACAGTGCTACTTTAGTCTAACACAACTCATGTAGCAAAGAGCTTGAAGACAAACCAAAAATTCCTATTGAATGGACCACAGTAGGACCTATTGGATTTGTTCTCAAATTAGGCCCATGATGTCTTGGGTGATTAGAGTAGGGTATTACAAGGTTATTTTCTGTGCAAGTATATGATGGAATAAGGGATGTTCTAGTAACTCTAAAATTTACTTCTCTTAAAACAAATGTAATCATATTATTTAGAGAGGCAACTGGTTTGGCTTTATGCTTTGTTGTAGCATATCTTATTGCTCAAAGCTCAGTTTGTTGATCAAGGAACCAGATGAAACTTTATCTAAATATTCCAAATATCCAAGCACGTGGTCATCGTTTAAAAACTGCCTGTGACAGGAAGGCTGTGAAGTCCACTGTCTGACAACATCCCTTTCCTGTGGTACAAGGCCAAGAGTACAGAGAGAAACAAAATTATCAGTGTTTCTTGGCTACTGCCTTTCCTTTGAGCCCTCCTACAGCACATTAATTCAGAGCACCTCAAGACATGTTTCACAGTCTCATTATGTGAAACTTATCTTTCTCAAAGAGAATGATGACCAGTCAATTTGTAACCCAGCTTGTTTCACTTTTGTGTTACTGCACGACTGGATTCAATAGCTGTCTCCGGACAACTGTGAGGGAGTGACAAGCCAGTGGCAACTGTGGGATGAGTGACATTGCCACCAGAGATCACGTAATGTTAGAAACACTACCAATTTCCACATCACAGCCCAGTCAGTTGAGGTAAAAGCCCAAATAATTTGGTCTAATACTGCTATGAAAAGTATGCTGAGAGCTAAAAATATTATTTAAAAAGTAGAATTTCTTGTCTTGTATGTTTTCCCATCAGCTCCTGACTTAAAGCTCTGTCTGAAAAGATGGAGCATTATGGAGCAGTCAAAGATGATGTGAAGAACTTCTGAGATAGCAGCTAATGTTAAAGAAGCACAAATCTCTGGCTTCCACAAATGTTTCAAAAGCACCAAAAATACCATACAAAAAATTTGAATGTTTTTCTTCTTGTAATTTAGGATGAATATGCACATGTTTAAACAGTAGACTAGTATTAGCAAAACCACATGCTTAATCCAAGCTATTTTACCTTGATCACTCTACTTTTTAAATCTTGGAATTCAGTTTTGCAGATCTTCAGTCCCCTGGCCTACTGTTGTGGAACTGTTCAAAAGTCCTTGGATAAATATTAAATACCCTTGGAGTGTTGATGGTACACCATGTGCTGCTGATCTTTCTCCCTTTCACCTCCCTAAGAAAGTTACATGTTTATAAAGAGAGAATTAGATGTGGGGGAAGGAGGGAAATCTTTCAAGGTTACATCCTTCAAGAACTAAAAAAAAATTGTCTGTTTTCTCATTAGTCTTTATGGGACCTCTTGTTTTTAAGTAAACAGGAGACTTAAACACCCCTGCAAGTTGGAAGGAGACTGGCAACTCACAGCAGTTGCAGAGGAAGGCTGAGGACTGAATCACCTGAAGTGTACAATCCCTCAGTGCAGCAACAGAAATGAGAGAGTGCCAAAAATATCAGCACAGGAAGAAGCATGTGGTTTTGCTGATTAGTTTGCCATTTCAGAGACAGTGGGATTTTGTTGGTGCTGGCATTATACTCTGTACCCAATCAGAGTTTCTATGTACTCTAAAAGAGCCTTATGGAGGTTGAAAACTTTTAAACTATTTGGATTACCACTTATGACGAGACAGTTTCTATTACAGTCTGACTGCTTGTTTTGCTTGCTTCATTTTGCAACGTTTTGTTTTGTTTTTCTTCAGGATGGGAAGCTCTCCTCTTAAGACTGGGTGTTCTGTTAAGCTTAAGCTTCTTTGTGGCCACAGGTGTTTGTGAAAGGGTAAAAACAGGGCTTTTGCTATATGGGACAGTGAAATGGGATGAACTTTTATGTTTTGGCTTGTATGTCTCCAAGTTTTTTTAATGTGCTGAAATTCAGAGCTGAAAGCAAACAGCTTAGGACAAGGGGAGGATGCAGCACACATTGGCTTCTCCATCACTTCAGGGCTGTGGTAGCACATGCAGATCATGGAATGGATTTGGGTTGGAAGGGACCTTAAAGATCATCTCATTCCAAACCTCTTGCATGAAGAGGGACACTTTTCACTAGACCAGATTGCTCCAAGCACCATCCAACTTGGCTTTGAACACTTCCAGGGATGGGGCAACCACAGCTTCTCTGGGCAAACTGTGCCAGGGTCTCATCACCCTCACAAATGAAGAACTTCTTCCCAATATCTGACCTAAACCTGCTCTCTGTCAGTTTGAACCCATTTCTCTTGTCCTGGCACTGCATGCCTTTGTCAAAACTCTTCCCCATCTTTCCTGAGGGCCATTTAGGGGTCTTATAGCTAAGGTATTAATGGTCAGCCAGTGACTGCCCAGTGCTGTGAAGTTTTATACATGATGAGCCAACTTGTGGTCAGCCCAAGTGCTCCGACCTCCACCAAATGCCAGCACCAATTTTTCCATGTCTGCTCTCAAGAGCAGCAATACATGAGCCCATGGGCTCCCCTGAGCTCCCTCATGCATGCTCATCTCAGGCATATGATGGAACAGTTGGATGATGTTGTCACTTGTTTCTATTGGTTCGCACAAGGTTACCAAGGCCAGTATTTGAGGGCTGGGAATACAAAAAGAAGTTCCAAATTTGCTTCTGCTCCCTGGCCTCCTGTAATATCGAGACCTGGACTGCAGTTTAAGAGATGTCATCAGAATTAAGCATTAAATGTGATAGTGGCTGGAATGTATGGGGTATGTAACAGTATGATTTAGGTATATTGTAGTGCAAATGACATGCAGTGTGCTGGATGCAGCAAGGAATGCTTTTCTGGTGGGTAAGCTGTTGGCTTCTGAAGGTGGATGTTCTGATGTGTGAAGAATTTTACATCTGAAAAACACTATGACTGATAATTAGCATGAGGAGTAATGGTGCTGTCTCACCAATCAAGATGCAAGGAAGCAGGTTAACAAAAAGAGAAATAGGAAAAATTGTGCCAGTCTTTGCCAATCATCCTCAGTGACCCTACCACTGTGATTTGCTTGCTCTTGTTACATATATTAGAACACATCATATGTCGTCTGTTAACCACGCTAGGAATGTCCCAGACCCTTGTAAATCTCTTTTCATGTCAATCTCAGCAAATCCTCCAAATATTCTTCCCTTTGAATTTATTCCCACTGTCTCTGTTTGCCTGGAATGTGAGTGATATGAACTGAGCTATTGACTCATCGATGCGCTATGCAGGGAGGGCATTTTTGATTTTATTTTTATTGCTTGTCACTTGAGGTCACTCCCTCAACCATTACTTTCCAGTTAAATAAATCCTCTGAGTGTTTTCCTCCTTGTTGGATTTCTGAGCTATGATGCCCAAACATTTGAACATTCATTTTCTTAGATTAAATAGTAACTATTTACTGCTTATGCTTCTGTGCTCAGAGAAAGCTGTTCCGTATCCTCTGTACAATCCAACAGGGAATATTTCTTGTGACTGAGCACCTTTCACTTGAATCAATATAAAAATGTTACCCAGAGGTGCAGCAAGTTAGCCTCACAAAAGAAAAAAGTATTCTTAGGAACTGCTGCTAGAATTGGTAGAAATACTTGAATAGATAATAGTTGTCTCTGGTCCTTAGCTCTCTTTTGGAAAGCATTACCCCGCAACAAATGAAATGGAGCCAACATAACCATTTAAAATAGCAAAGTAAACAGTTCATGTCGTAGTCAAGATAATCCTTAATTTCTGCTGCTTATCTGAGATCTGCCCTGCTGATCTGATGGGAGGATTTAACCTTCCTGAAAGCTGTTATCAGTGTATGTGCTTGAACTGGGAAGACCTCTTTCCACCTGCTTTTCAGAGCCCTTTCTCCTAGGAGATTAATGCTGCTATGCCCCTTTTAGAAAGGAAAACCACTGAAATATGGATTATTTTTAGAGAGCTATACTAGAAATACTTTGCTACAATACAGATTAAGGGAATATACTTTAAAAATAATGCCTATTTAAAAGATCCTTTTTTTTTTTTTTCTTTCCTGAAGAACCTTGTTGTCTTAAATTCAAATAATTTTTCTCTTACAAAGGAAAGAACATGTATAGTTGTGGAAATTTAAAAGAGGATAATTGGCTTATGGTTACTGCTGGTTGTGTAACCAACTCAAAAGCTATAGGGAATTTCAATTTCAAATTTCTTTGCACTGTGTGGAAACCATTTTGTAATTTTCTCTTTCTCTTGGGATTCTGTGTGAAACACAGAATAGCAGAGCAGATGGTGCGTCTTCTCTTTCCAAAGAGACAAGTAATATCACTCTGTTCAAAGGAGAAGTCTAAAGGGGGTTTCGCTGGGATATGGGAAAACCCAGTCTAACATCTGGATCAATAAAAAAATCAGTGTCATTTTAACAGATTTAATGCATAATGCTTTTCCCAAGCAAATGGTTGTGTTTCTGATGCTTTTTTACCTATACTTCTTATGGCTTATTTTCAATTTTAAAAAAATCTGTCTTTAGATTAAAACTCTCTGCTATACCTGTGCCAGTGGGAGGAGCTGAGAGAATCAGTGGGTGAAACGTCTCAGGCTTAGTCATAGTAGGAGCAAGGAGTGATGGCCTGAATTATGCAGCAAAAGTTCTCAGAATAGCGAATGAGTCACTACTGCCCTTGAACTTTCTGGATCTGAAACTATATTTATCATTTTGCATTGTTCCCAAGCTGTGTATTTGTAGTCCCACACACAGCACTTCCATTTTCTGCCCTCACGAGCTAAAACACAAGCAGGGGAATTTCCAGGGAGGGAAATTGAGGGTAAATTTCTTTAGGTGAGTTTTAGGAAAAGCTTTAGTGAAGAATACCTTAAGTGGGAGACAACTAATGTACTAATGAGAAGGCAATACTAAAAGGTTAAATAAAGGAATAAGGCAATAGCATACAAAGTTAAAAAAAAAAAGAAGAAAAAGGAAAAAATTTTAAAAAAGAGGAAGTGAATAAAATTAAAGTGTTCCTGTAGGGTCAAGTATCATGGTATACTCCCATTTTGAGAGGCAAATATTTTTGTGAATGTAGTTGCTTTTCCTTTTGCTTTCCACCACCTTATCTGCAATGAATAGAATAGAAACTGGAGCTCTACAAGGAAAGATCCAGATCGTTACATTTTTTGTTCTTCCACTTCTTCTCCCCCTACAGCATAAGAGATGAATTAGACAATTTTTTTTACCACGTTGTGGCTAAACAGCTGGCTTAGAAAAGAGCACAGCTGTCACACCGAAAAACCATGTTGGCATGAAAATTCAGAATCTTGTAGTGTCTGCAGAACTGTGTGTTCGATTAGTGACCAAATGTACATCCTGGAAGAGACAGCACTCACTGTGTCTGGTCTTAGAGCAGCAGACACTGTAGAAAGAATGGAAAAGGTCCTTGAGAGACCTCTATCTTTAGAGTATTTTACGTAACAGAATTATAAAAATGAGAAATATTATTATTGGGCCGCAGGATAAAAGAGGCAGTATTGGCTTGGCAAAAAGGACTTAGCAAATGGAAATCCAGAATTAGTTCCAGGAAATATAATAAGTAACCTAATAAGTACATGAGAACTGCAGGTACTTTGCATTTTTGTATGTGAAGTTACTGCACCACAGGATTACACATCCCACACTGGTATTTCAAGTTTCCTTGTTCAGTGGGAAGAAAAACCATTGGTGCGTGGAAGCTCATTTTATAAGCACAGATTAACAGCTATCTTTATATCTTCTTCCAAAAACCCTCATGGCTGTTGTGACAATTTATTAGCAGAGGGAACTCCTGTGGGAATTTGCGCTGCTATGTAAGCAGAAGCACAAGGCAAGACTATTCTTCTTGTCTATTTGTAGTTATCTCAGAGTGCCTGAAAAACTTGTAACAGAACACTCTCTGTGTTATGGGGGTCTTTAAGAGCAATTTACTATGCAATTTACTGGACAGCTGAAACTTTCAATCTGGTGGGTGGAAGAACACAAAATATCAGTATCTTTGGAGTAAGACCCTTCCAATAAAGTGTTTTCCAGCAAGATCATTTTAACTCAGAACTATAGCTTTTCCACCCCCACCTTTGCCAGACATATTAACCAGATGAAATAAACCTCAGTGCAAGGGGAAATTGTTCACAAGGAAATTTAGCAGTAATAGACACACAGCTCCACAAGTAATTACATTTTTGCTCCAAAAATTAAGATTCCTAAACTGAGAAGACTAAGGACAATTAAAAAACTGGTTTGTGGGTTGGCATTACTTAGGAAGTAGGATGGTAAGAAATCTCTTCTACTGTTACCCATAATGGATACAATTTGCTAACACAGATCTCTGCTCATCTAGGACAGATTTAGCAGTTGTGATGTGAGCAAAATTTCACCAAGTAACTGCAAAATTTGTGACTTCCAAAATGCTATATCCTGACAGCTGTGACAGAAGCTTAAGTGTATATAAAGAGTGACATTTACACCTTGTGCTGAAGCCCTGCAGTTATTTTCTGCTACTCTTTCCTGCTACTCTTTTGCCTGTAGAACTGCACTACCACGGGTCCGTGTTTCCCAAACTGGAACCTGAGTAAATGTTTCATGATACGAACATGAAGAATAGCCACACCTAGTTCATCCAGGTGGTTGATTTTTGTACGTTTGTGTTTGGTTTATTTTTTCTTAAGTAACAAAAACTTCAGACATTTGACCAGACTTACAGCCTCCACTGTAAGTTTTGGCAATGAACTATGCAGCTATATTTTTATTGAAAGTAGGTGGAAACCCCTTAGTAGCTCTGCTCATTGCCAGAAGCTTTGGCCCAAAGAATCTGGGAGCAAGTAATTTCTGCTGAGGGTATTTTCAACAGGCTCCTGTTTCCTGAACCCTTTCCTAGGATGCCTGGTGGGTTGCTGATGCAGGCCCTGTGCATCCCTCTCTCTTCTGTGTGGTGAGAGGACTGAGGGAATGGCCTGAACTTGTTCAGCAGAGGTTTTCTGTAATACTTTGGGTATTAGAAAAAGGTTCTTCACGCAGAGGGTGGTCGGGCAACAGAACAGGCTCCCCAGGTAAGAGGTCACAGCACCAGCCTGACAAGAGCTCAGGAAGTGTTGGGACAAGGGTCTCAGGCGGTTCTCGGGGTGTCCTGTGCAGGGCCAGGAGTTGGATTCGATGGTTCTTGTGGGTCCCTTCCAACTCAGTGAATCCTGAGATCCTGCCGGCACGGCAGAGGCGGTGCACTTCTTAATCAGAAACACACAGTTTTAAAAAATGGCCATGTCCATGGAACCCGAACCCGACACGGCCGCAGCCCAGCCGGCTCCCAGCGCCTTTACACGTCGCAGGGCGAAGGAGGGAGGAGAGGCCGGCGGGCGGGAGGCGGTGCCGGG
>JAHLSL010000055.1:3209507-3291599 GCA_025920805.1 Petroica traversi
GCCCGGGCGTCCTCCCGCGGGGTGCGCTCCATGGGGAGGCCAGGCGCCGGCAGCGGGCCGGGAGGGTGGCTTTGGTAGGGCTTCTACTTGGCTTAAAATATTTTTCGTGAGAAGCGAAAGCTGTGTCATCTCGCATCTATTATTAAAGGCAGTGTGCGTAGTGCTGCCGTAGAAGTTTTGCAGCACTGGCTTCTCCGCGTCTGTATCCACCGGGATGCGTTCCTATGTAACCTGCCCTAGGGTGACCCTGCCTTGGCAGGGGTGTTGGGCAGAGTGATCTCCAGAGGTCCCTCCCAGCCCTAAGAATTCTGTGATCTAGCGCAGCCAGGGACAGGTACTGCCACCCGTACGTGGTGAGTACAGATGTTAATAGGTGCTGCAGGATATGTGCCTGTGCCAAGAGGTCCTTATTTGTCCCTTAGTGACAAAGGTGCGTGCGGGTGGTAGAATGATAAGGCTGTATATGTTTATGAAGGTAATATTCCTTCACTCAGAGCCAAGTATTCCTAAAAAAACCCCAAAGGTCAGAGACAGGTGTATCCGCTCCAGCTTTTGTATCTGGTAATGACTAGTAGTGGATACTAGAGATAGAGTATAATGATGAGGTAAAGGGATTGGCAGAGCATTATTTTCTGTTAGTCCTCAGCATTGTGCTATTTCCTACCACCCCCTGTCTGACAGTCTGTGCACTGGCTATTTGAACCTGACTACATTTAGGGTCTCGGATAACCTTTTACAAGAAGTGTGACAGCTTAACTGCAAGCCCCATGAAGAGTTCTCCTTTGTGTGTGTTTGAAATGTGCCCCGTAGCATTCCTGGAGGCACCCTGTTCGCTGATTATGGAGTGGCATAATTAAAATTAAACCCAAGCTGCTTTCCCAGGCTTTGCTATGCTTATTACCTAGATGAAAAGAGCAAATGACAGAAGAAACAACCAAGAAAGGAGTACCTTGTTTTGACACTGAGCAAAGTCTATGTTAATCTGAGAGGAAATCTGGAAAGGGTTCCACTAGGCCAGTCAGGAAGGCTTCAACCCTTAGCTTGTTAATAGTTCTGCTTTTGTATTGTGGTTTGTGGAGTTTTTTTTTTAGCATGAATTTCAATATGGCAGGTGGGGAAGGAGGCTGTGGCCTTGTTCTTCTCTGCTTTTTCCCCCCCAGATGCTTTAGCTACTCAGCCTGGTTCAGAGGGGTATAGCCTGCTTTAAAGACATCACTCGTTACTTCTGCTGTCAGTTGCCTTAAAAAACACATGCACGTCAGGTTATGTAACTGTATACAATATAATACAGTCATATGGGTATTACTTTTAAATTTATGCTGTTGTTTGAAAAATATGAAGCCTTCTCTTTGAATTAGCTCTATATAATGTTTTGAAACAAAAAATTACTCTTCTGTTGCTTGAATAGATGTGGTTTATAAAGACTGCACTTCTGTTTTCAAGCAGAAATACAGACATTAAGAACTTCGGAAAAACTAGCATGCCAGCTGTGATGGGTTTTTGAGGATATTGCAAAGGTGATTTATTGAAGAGGAAATATTTTCTTAAACTGAGCTGTTATTAGCTTCCTACAGCTAGCATCAGTTGGGGAAATTATTTAATTTTTAGCATGTATGGTAAAGCTATGTAATCACAAACCAGCTATACACTTTTAATAATTTTTGGCTTTTGACAAAAGGATATATTTCAAAGTCAGATGCTTGTTCTTTGAGCCTTACTGCAAAATGAACAGGGAGAAATGCTATAAAATATCTAGCATATAGTTACGAACACAGAAAAAGCTAGTAACTTCATTTTTCATTTCAGGTTGTGCAGGAATTCCTGGTGGCAAATTAGTCAGGCTGTTGGATACTTTCATTCTTACTTTTCTTAACGCAGAGCTATGAAAATCTTCCTTCAAGAATTTGTAAATGGTACATTCCATGTGGGAATCATTGCTATGTTAAGACAGAGTACAGGGTTGAGAAGAACAGTGACGTTCTTCAAAAGACAGGTGTCTGAGCAGCCCTGACAACTGGGCTAAGTCAGTGCAGTCTGTATTCTGCTGATTCCAGCACTTTGCCATCTGTAGTGTCTTAACTTTGAGTGGTGTTTGGCAAATGCTTTGTAGACCCAAGTGGTAGTCCTTTTTTGCTCTTTTTTGTTTGTTTGTTAGTGTTGGGGGACTGGTTTTTTTTTTTCTATTTGGTTATTAGGTCATGGTTCTGGGATACTGAAATAACCCATGGTGTCAAAAGACAGCAGTAAGGTTTTCCTGTTTATTGGTTTGCCTAACAAACCTTGCGTACAGAGAGTAGGAGTTGCAAGTAAAAGCCTAAAATGCTCTGTGTAAAGGCTATACAGAAATTTAGAACGGTTTAATTCCTCATGGACAGAATAAATTAGAGGTCTGTTGCTGATGAAATAACTAGTATCCCATTGCATAACCAGATCCCCTGGTGCATTTTTTCCATAGTATCTTCCACCACCTCCTTATCCCTGCTGTCCAGCCTTCACACTGTGTATCCAACTGAAACTGCATATATTTTGGACAGGAAAAATAATTGAGCTTAAACTGAGACTGGTAAATTTAATTAATGGGAATGTGGGAATGTGTGGATTAAAGCACTATAATGTCTGTGCTCATGCTTGAGTTATTAAAACGCAGTAGCCTAATCAACTCCTCTGTTATAGATGTATATAATATATAATAACCTCTTGCTCCTACTTGCAGTGTAACTGTGCTTTGCTTACTTTTGCTTTCAGTGTAAGAGTGCATTGTTCATCTTGCTTGCTAGACAATAAAGGGATCCAATAGTTTATCTTAGTAGAAGCTATTTCTAAATTAAAAAGGCCTTGATTAAGGTGAGAGGGAGGAGCAAAACATGAGTGACCCTAACTTTTGAAAGGTAAATCCCTCCATTTTTACAGCTAAATTACAATAGTGCTGGACACTAGCGTATAGAATATCACAAAATGGTTAAAAGAAGTCTTTCACTACTTTTTTTTTTTTAAATTATGAGAGAGTGGTAGTGCTCTTTTTTAACGGCAGACATGAATTCTGAAGATACTTTTAAAGATAAATTTGCTTTTGCAGCCAGGCCAGATTACAGAGGAACAACTACTAACCAGGCAGTGTTTCATTTTGGTGACGCTTCTGATGGAGTGTGGATACAATCAGAGATGCAAGAAACAGAAGTGCACTTTTAGTAGACCTTTCATAACTTCTGTAGAGGCCAAGGTTTTGAAGCTACCCTTTTTTGTTTGTTTTGCATTAAGTACTTTGATAGCTATTAAACATGTCTGTCTTTGGTCTAAGTTTATAAATATGTAGTTTGCTCTTGAATCTTGGTAGTCCTTGGGTAAATAGTTAGCCGCCTTTATTACAGGACCAGTGTCTCCCTATATAAGTGGACAGAAAGTAGTCCCACTTATTTAGTGACTTGATAAGTGTTTTATCTCTTGGTCGGGGATAAAACCAGTATAAACAACATCTGTATATGGTGACAACTTCTTCAAGGTGCCTGTTTTAGATAGAGTGGCTACTGACTGTGACTTGCAGCTTTCATAGAATCCCAGAATAGTTTGGGTTGGAAGGGACCATTTAAAGGTCACTTAGTCCAAACTCCTTTGCAATGAACAGGAAAATCTTCAAGCAGATCAGGCTGCTCAGAGCCTCATGCAACCTGACCTTGAATGTTTTCAGGGCTGGGGCATCTACCACCTCTCTGGGCAGCCTGTTCCAGCATTTCACCATCCTCACCATAACATTTCTTTATTATATCTAATATAAAGCTGCCCTCTTTCAGTGGAAAACCACTGTGCCTTGACCTGTTGCAACAGACCTTGCTAAAAAGCCCATCCCCATCTTTCTTATAGACTGACTGTAGGTACTGAAAAGCTGTAGTGAGGTCTCCCAGGTCCCTCCTCTTCAGGCTGGACAACCCTAGTCTCCCAGCCCTCACCTCACAGGGGAGAGATGCTTATTCCTCTGACCATCTTGGGGCTTCCTCCAGACCTGCTCTAATGGGCCAGTGTTATTCCTTTGCTGAGGACCCCAGAGGTGGATGCAATACTCTGGGTGGGGTCTCACCAGAGTGGAGGGGAAGATCCCCTCTCTTGAGCTGCTGCCCACAATGCTCTGGATGCAGCCCAGGACACATTTGGCTCCGAGTGCTCATGGCTGGGTCACGTCCAGTCGCTCTTCCCCCAGCCTGTGTTCATTCCAGGAGTTACTGTGGCCCAGCTGTTGAACCCTGCACTTTGCCTTGCTGAGCTTTATAATGCTCACACCTGGACAGGCTTCTTGAGTTTGTCTACGTCCCTCTGGATAGTGTCCCATCCCTCAGGATTGTCACCTGCACCAGTCAGCTTGGTGCCATTGACAAACTTCCTGAGGCTTCCTTTGATCCCACTATTGGTGTCATTGATGAAGATATTAAACAGTACTCGTGGCAGTATAGACCCCTGAGGGACCATTGTTTGTGACAGTAATTGTGACCTCATTTGTATGACTGATGTTGTATTTGTTAATAATGCCTGAAACTCTTATTAGCAGTATCATATCTTTATATCGTTTGTTGTTCTGTAAATCCTGTTCTGCATTTTGGTACTTCTGTCTTGAAGTACAGAGTAAGAATCTTCCACATTATTTGAAATTTAATCATTCAGCATTTGTTAAAATGAGGCCCTCCCCAGAATCTGGTGTAGGCATTGTACTGATGCAAAAGGGAGAGCTGAAAGAAGGACTGTAAAGTCCTTATGCTTGGAATTCCTATGTTCATTTTTATTTGTATTTAAAAAACAGTCCCCCAGTATTGTAGTCCACAGATTAATATACTGCCGAAGAAGTCTGGTGCTTACTTTTTTTTTTTAAAAGAAGATAAATAAGTATCAAAAGTCATTATTCATGAAATCAGGTAAACTGGAATTTCCACTTAATTTGACTGTGAAAATTGCAAGTTCCCTGACCAGAAAAACAGCTTTTTACATATGTGGAACAGAATTACCTTGCTAAGTGTGTTCACAGTGCCAAAACACATCTTTTAGGTTAAGCAAACATTAGTTACTGACATCACTGATCTGATAAACTGCAGAGCAAGCCTTTTCACCCCTATTTAGCTGATAAACTTTATCAAAAGATGGACTATTTGACAAGGAGCAATTTTCTGTTAATATATTGAATGTCATCCTCTTTGCTTTGGTAGTCTGTGCAGCCCGTTGTTTAATTAAGCTGAGTGACCCAATATTGAACAACAGCAGATGTGAAAGATATGAAAATCATGTTGAGAGATTTTCTGCTGTGAAAGGTGAACATCTCTTTAATAGATTAAAATCTTAGGAAGAGGCAGCTAAAATCTTGGTTAAATGTTTGAAATATTTTTTCTGCACCTTTCCAGATAGAAATTCCATACTTGGAACAGCTTAAAATTCTGAGTAATTGCTCAGAAATGTGTAATTAAATAGTTTATCAGTTAACATTTCTCAGTGTGTTTGCTGGCTGGTTTTGCCAAAGTGAAATAGGAAAGTTTCCCCTTCAATCGAGGATGACTCATGTAGCAGAGGCATTCCTTAAAACATGAAATCTTGACGTTTTCAGGCACTCAGTTCAATGCTTTGTGTAAATGATGAAGATGTAGGGGTGTAGATGATGTAACTTAGCATAACTTTAAAATGAGGTCCCTGCAGAACTAGAATTAGATTAGAATTAGGACACAGGGTGAGGCTTTAGTTCCTGTGTTGGTAGTTCTGGTTCTGTTGGCTTGACTGGACAAACTGTCCCCAAAGGATTGAAAGTGAAACATGCTGCCTGCAAGACTTGAGTTTTCTTTAGGAAAAGGGCTGTTCAGTAATTTGCTTGAGGTAGTTGCAAGCGTTTGTCTTGGTTGAATTGCCAGCCTGTCTGTGCATTAGTCAGCCAGCATAATTTAAATTAAAAAAAAGAATCTAGACTGTAAGACAAGGAAAGTTCTGTTGGCTTACAAAGATGTCTTCTGTTCTTAGTATGTAAGTACAGTGTTTTAAATTGGAAAATGAGAGGTGGTATTTTTTATTACTGGTTTTCACAGCTAGTTGCGAGGAAAGGGGGGTAAGGGCAATCTAGAGGTTGTCTTAAATTTAAAAGGGTATTTGGATATAATCAGATTTATTATTAAAAATAATCATAAATCTGACTTGTGTAAGTATTGGCAGAGGAGAGGATTAAACGTCAGTCAGTAAGATTGCATTGGCCTATCTGGGATATGTGCTTAGTTGTAGCATTTTATTTTTGCACTTTTATCCCTGAGTTCTGTTATTCAAAGAATCACTAATCTCTTGAATACTTCAGTGACTAAGATTTGGACCTGCTTTTTGTACGCATTTGCATAAATGTATAAAAACACATAAATTGCCACTAAACATTCTAGTTTCAGGAAATAGTTTATCTATTACTGTATAGTAACAAAGTATTGCCCATATTATTAGATTATAAGACAGACCTTTTAAACTGATGGCTAAAATAACGTAAGGCTGCAAAGTCTGCATTTTAGTTATTACTTTTTATTATTATTGTTTTGGTTTTATGTGTGTTTGTTTGTCAAAATTGGCTTTTTTGTCTGGAAACAAACCTGGGCACTTCAAGGGACCAAGGAATCCGAATCCCTTTACTGTTGCTGCCCCTCCCAGTCTGGAAGTGTACTGGGTACTGCTTACAGAGCAAGTGTAAAGCCTTGGGCTCCTGCCTGCTGCAGCATACTTTGAAATATCAAGGAATATTTTTATACTTTTTATAGCTTAAATATGTAAATTCCCAAAGGCTTTGAGGGAAAGCTGTCAGTACTACAGCTTTCTGTCTTAGAAGGAATCTCGATGCTTAGTCTGGTAGGTTTTCAATCAGATTTAATGTAAAAATGCAGATGCAGGTAACAAAAAACTGCAGGCATAGGGAAAGGCTATCTTGGAGTGAAAGAGGGACCACCTGGGATCCTTGGAGAGCCGGTGTGTTTACACTGATAAGCACGGTGACCATTAAAGGTGCATCCACACTGGGTTTACTTAACTAAGTAGATGTGATGAGAGTCACTCCTTCTGCTTCAGGTGCTCCGTTATCCTGCAGATGGCTTAGTTTGTCTCATGGTAACTGATGGGTCTTACATAAGCTTCTAGAAGGATAAGGACTTTAGGACTCTGTGGAGTCTGGAAAACAGGACTGTTTTGAAGAAAATATTACACATTTATCATCTCCTTCTCTTGCCTGTAGAACAATTGGGTTAGTATGCTCTACAACTTTATTATGAAGCATGTATATCTTGGAATCTTATAAATAATTTATCCTCTGCAAGTAACATACCTATCCTTGGTAACATCAAAAATAGGGAGATATGATTAATCTGCTCTCAAAAAAATCTAAATATAATCTTAGCTGTAAATGTATGATAGTAAAAATATGACTGTGTTGCAGTTAAGAATGTTTGCTACTGAAAAAGTCTATGTAGGCTGCTTGTAATATTAACTTTTCTTTTCTACTTTAAGTCAAGCTAAACTTTGTGTTCACTGATAAAAATTACCACTGAAATTAGTGGTAGCAGTTATATTGGTAGCGAAAATGTGTTTCTTTGAGAATAATGAAAAATATGTATAAATAAAAATAGGCACCAAAATAATCTATGCTTTTTTGCTTTTTTTTTCTGTTTTCCAGTAAAATAAAACAAGGTCTCCTTCCCAGCTTAGAAGATCTACTTTTCTATACTATTGCAGAAGGACAAGAAAAAATACCAGTTCATAAATTCATAACCGTAAGTTTACTGTTCCAGAGTGCTGTAGGAAACCTAACTATTGCAAGGTTATTTTAACATTCTGAATGCAAGAATGCAAAACAAAGAATTTCTGTTGTACATGTTGAGCTGTGGGAAGGAATGTAACTATTGTTTCCTCCCCCAGTGCTGTTTCTGTAGTTAAATAAGGGGATGAGTATATTAATATTATTATTTACTTCTTTGATATGCAGAAGAGCATGCTTGAAAGCATCTGTGTCTGTGGCACGGCTCTGTAGGATTTGTGCTTGTGTAAAATGTACTTGGACCCCTGGATTTCAAATAAAGTTAATGCTTTGACATAAAATGCAGCCAAAATGGCCAAAGGAAATTGCTGAAGAATCAATAAAATGCCAGAATGTCCCTGTTGATAATGCAGTGGCAGATCTCTTACACTGTTAAACTCTGAGCAGTAGATAACTTGATTGTAAGAGCATATAATTTCACTTAGTAATTATTGTTTTACTGTAACAGGCACTCAAATCTACAGGATTGCGTACAGCTGATCCTCGACTGAAAGAGTGCATGGATATGCTAAGACTGACTCTTCAGACAACTTCAGATGGTGTTATGCTGGACAAAGATCTTTTTAAAAAGTAAACCTTCTGCCAATTTTGTAACTGTGATTCTGAACGAATGCTGTCTGTGTGTTACTGAGTGCTGTCTTAAGGAGAGACATAAGATACATAAATTGATTAGAAAGGGAGTCAAACATGCAGTCCTGCTGCTGTTTTGATAAAAGTTTATTCTCAGATTTCATGCAGCAGACGGACTGTGTGATCTCCGCAAGAGTTTAACATGTTAATGTTGTTTGCACATGAGTCTGACCCCATACTGCAGCTCTTGGTCAGATGCTGAACAAATTAATTGATGCAGCAT
Organism: Petroica traversi; assembly: GCA_025920805.1. Classification (NCBI taxonomy): domain Eukaryota; kingdom Metazoa; phylum Chordata; class Aves; order Passeriformes; family Petroicidae; genus Petroica; species Petroica traversi. Next base: position 3,218,159 of record JAHLSL010000055.1, read on the forward strand.
GAAGTGTTTAGTATGATTACATAAAACTGCTCTCTCACTGCATTGTCAGTTTTTAATCTGAAGTTTGGGATGCTGCTTCTGTGTGGCGAGATGTTCAGAGCATGTATGTAATTCTAGAAGTGAGTATGTGGGAAACAGTGAAGGTAAATTTCAAGGTATGTGGAGATGAGGGGGTTTGGGATTGCAGACATTCCTTTGGTCTCTTTTGGGAAAGATCTGTATGCTGTATTTAAGTGATCCTTTTTTTTTTTTTTCTTTAGCAAAGTCTGTAGTCAGTTGAGTAGTATAAGCACTGTTCAGGTTGTCTGGTGTTCATTTCAAGCCCAGTCGTTTTCTCCTCTACTTAGAGGTTTTGTGTGCCCAGAGATTGGAAATTTAGAGGGTCTTAAATTTTGAAATGAAACTTTTAGGCTATTTTTCTATCTGCATTTTTGTTCTACTTACAGGGTGAATCATAATATCCAAAACTCATTGCACATACAATTTTGTAGGTGTACATATATAATATGTATGTTTAATATACATACAGGTATATAAAATAGATACAGTATATGCTTATGCTATCTATGTATTTACATAGGTTGTGTAAGTATAAATATATAAACATTAAGTGTATATATATTAAAATATATATAAAATTTTTTGGAAATAGATTGAGGAAAAGTGAATGTCTGTGTGTGACAAAATAACAAACCAGTCCACTCCTTAAGCAGATGTGAGGTACTTTGTAAAGGTCCAGCATGGACTAACTTAACTCCTGTGTTAAGTTCTAGACCAGGTCTTCACTGTTTTTATTGTCAGCACAGTTAACACTAAATCTAAATTGTTATGTTCAGAAACCTTCCTGGGTATATGAATGGATTGGAAAGGAATTGCACTTGCTATTGTGCGTTACATTTATACTAAAACTGAATTGTTTTACACAAGGGCTCTACATTTGAAAAAGGATGTGGTTGCTAATTAGCGAGATTATCTTATGTTCTGTGTCACAGCTCTGAGATTTGATTCTCTGTGTGAGGAGGGTAGACATTATTATAACAATTTGTGGAAGGCTTGCATGGTTGCTTCTTGTGTAGGAAGAGTTTAGAACATAAAAATTATACAGATATGGAGAGGTGAATCTTAAATAACATAGCAAGTTTTTCTTTGCAGCAGCACAAGGTTCCTTTGCAACCTTTTTGTAAATTAAAATCCCCCAAACTTCAGTTATCTGTTCCTTGTACAGACACTGCATTTGTTGTGAACAGACTTGCACAGGGTCCCTGTATTTTCTTCTACAGGTGTTTAAGGTGTGAAATATAATAATGTATCTACTCAGCTTACCTCAGGACTTTGAAGCTTCGATTCCCTAAATATAAAAGTCAGTGGTGTAATTCTTCCCTTGAATCAGTCTAAAGCTGCCAGAACAAAAGCTTGACTAAATCAATCATTTCCAGTAGGAATACCTATAAAATATAGTAGCTCATGTGTCTGTACTGTCTGTTTCTGTATGCCTTTTTAGTGGTTCTAAACATTAGGCTCCAGTTTGACTAAAGCTGCATTATTTTGAAGATTTTTGCTTTACAGCAATCTGCAAATCAGAAAGAATCTCCATGTTACAGGCAGAACAACTTGGAGTTTTAATCTTTCATCTGCAAAATTTCTTAAGTTGAAGGTATTTGGGGTGCACATTTTGGAAGAGTGCTGATAAATTTATGAATTAACTGTTCATGTTGGTTTGTGTAACAGAACGTGGTCTTTGCAGGCGAGACCAAGTGGCTGCTACTGAATGCACTGCAACATGGTGGTAGCTTACTGTGTGAACTTTTGTATTTCCTTTTTTTTCTTTTTGGTACTACTTAATATAGTAGTACTATCTATTGTTAGGTGAAACTTGGGCTACTTTGTGTAGGGAAGTAGTAATCAGCAATCTTAGTAAGAACTTGAAAAATAATGGCTAAACCTAACGAGGTGATACAGGAAACAAAGGGATCCTAACTTTATGCTAGAGAACAAAGATGCAGTTTCCAAAAACAGTTTCAAAGTGTTGCTTTCAAACTTGGTTATACAAGTCATTGACAGTTAATACAGATCCTAAGGCTTGCAGCCTAATCTTTCTAACCAAAATATATCAGGAAAAATTTATAGTTTGATGAGACATTTTTAAAAGTGGGGCGAGAAATGCTTGGATTTGGATTTGGCAAGACAGTTTCTTTTTTTTTTTTTTAAGACTGAGATTGTAAAGTTTGTCAAAATGGAAGAATGTAAAGTAGGAAGTTTTTAGTGTACCTATCTTGAACACCACTAAACTCTGAGAGAGATAAGGGCCAAGTTGTTCACAAGATCTGACTGTAGAAAGGTTTTTATTTATCAATATATTTATTTACTTAAATTCCTCCCTATGATCTTTTCCTATTGCTCCACTTCTTCGGGCCTGAGGCCAGCCATCTCCAGAGGGTTACCTGGAACATAATTTGTTAATTACTTGGGTGGGAAGGAGAATATCAGCTGCAGAGTTTTAGAGGCTGTCATTACTCATGTTCTGGCTGACTCCCATTACCATCCTGTTAAAGAGAGACCAAAGAACTCTTGTTGTTTTGTTCATGCACCAATTGTTCTCAATACAGATCTAGATTACTTAAACTGCTGTATTTAATTTAATCTGTGAATTCATACAATTTGCTTGGATTAAGGAGTATCAGGATAAATACTCAGATAATCACCTTGGTGGAATCTGGGAAAAAATGGTGACAATAAGCCATGTCCTTCACTAGCACAGCCATTTCTGTAGTTTCAATCCCTACATTAAAATTATTGAACTGCTGAAGTGAGCATCACAGACTTGGTGTAAATTTTAAGTGTATAAATGCCCTTCTTGTTTCAGAAACATAATGTGATTTTAAGGGGACTCTATTTCAGTGCATACTGTCTTCTTGTTTTCCAGAAATTGTATTGAATTGTTCTAATAGGTTTGGGTGAATTTTAGCTATTTTTTTTCCTCATAAGATTGCTCAATGCTGTCCAGGTGGTACAGAGAATGTAGAAGTGCATCTGCAGTTTGAACCTAGTGCATGTTATGTTGTTCGTCCTTCTGCCCACATAGCTGCCATCAATATTATTAATTACTTTTGAAAAGGGGCTTTGCACCTGGAATAGATGACTGTAATTGGAATCTGCTGGGAATAAAAGCAAACAGGATTTTTTGCAAGGTACAGAAAAAAAAAATACGACAGATTGCAGCAAAACCAACTCAGCTGCAATTTTAACATAGGCTAAGAGAGCTGTGTAGTACAGAGAGCAGTTTGTAAAGTGACTTAAAAATGTGTACATTGGAGACTTCGCAGTTTCTCTTTCACTGTGGAGAGCAGTGTCTATCAGCGTTTGAAATGGGTATTAGTTAAATTTAAGATAAAGTCGTCTAACTACAAAGGGGTTTAAAAGCTTAGCAAAAGAGAGGAAGATTCAAAGGGAGGATAATTCTGTTTCTTCACTGCTCCTCATGCACCTTCATTTTGAACTGATGATGACTTTTAATAGTAGGATTATTGAAATACCTATTCTAAGTAAAAACATTTCCCTAAAAAATAATTTTTTTTCCTTAATTGGAAAGTAGGTTCTTCTTTGTAGCATGTGCCTAGATGTTCTTAACTTTCCATTTGCCTGCAATGATAGTATGTGTCTGCCTTTGTCAACACTGCCAAAAGGCATGGTCTGAAGGTGTTAACTGTTTGTTTGGTCTTAAACCTCTCTTTGTTTTCCTTGCATTGGGATAGGGCTGTTAGTACCCTTTATCAGGTCATATTTCAACTGACTTGATAATAGCTCCCAATTCCCACCCTGCTCGTGCACTCCCCCCTCACCCACAGACACAGACTTTTAGCTTGTCTCGGTTCGTGTTTTCATCCTTCCTTCTGTTTGTCCTAGATAAGTCTTTTCCTTTTTACCTCATCTGGTTTTTGACTGTCCCAGATGGGCTGATGTTCAGAGGGTGTGGCCGATAGTGTCCTGGGCTAAAAGGGAACAGGGATTCCTTTAGTGCTGGTGGTTTGAAACCAGAAATTTGCAACACTGCTCAGTTAACTTTTGCTTAGTCCAGGAGATGTTATCAAATTTTTCCACAGGGTTTTTTTTTCTTACTGGAGTGGAATCACATTCCAGTTTGGTCTGTTGGCAGTGTTTTCCCCTCAGTTTGTGCTGAAACAGTGAAGTGAGAGAAAGCAACCCTGAACCTCTGAAGTTTATCTAAACCTGTCCTAATTTCAGGGTTAGATCAGACTTCAGATGGCTTGATCCTAAGAACTGAGTGCTTTAGATCCTTTTTGCAGGCTGAGGTGCTGTTTGAAGGCAGATTAATAATAGCTTGCAATACAGCTTCACAGTTGAAACTTCAAAAGAGAGCTTTAAGTAGAAAGGAATAAAAATGAATGCAATAAAACCATTACAACAAATTATAAAAAACAGAGTGGCAAATTGGAAAAGTAATAAAGACTTATACCTGTAGGCATGTAGCTTCAAGGGACTGAAGGTCCTAATTAAATAACAATTAATTGCTACTTAAGTTGGCTTTTTGACAGTGCATTGTCAAAGTACTAATAAACGTTTTTGACTTTTTGCAGGTGTGTACAGAGTAATATTGTGTTGCTTACTCAAGCTTTCAGAAGGAAGTTTGTCATTCCAGATTTTATGTCGTTCACTTCCCATATTGATGAGCTATATGAAAGTGCTAAAAAACAATCTGGAGGAAAGGTAACCTGTTTGTAAATTCAGCTTCAAACTTGTGTAGATTTTCAGTATTAACCAACCACCATTTGTTAAGTCGACAGATTTTTTTTTTACGTTTTTAGCAAAATTAAACTGGCAACTTGGTGAGTTTTGGAAGTTCAGTTATGCCTGCAATCTATAAACAATATTAGAAATGCAGTTCACAGACTCTTCAAGAGTCCTGTAGCCTTTTGATGTTGGAATATCAAAATAGCATTATTCTTTCTTTATTTTACGTAAACTGTAAAACTGCTGTGTAATTTGTCAGACTACACTTAGGCTATAAAAATTACACATCTCTCTGGATTATGTGCAGAAATAATTGTAAATACTGTACTTTTGCTAGTAAATAAAATTTAATCTGGCACTTATTTTCAGTAAATTAGTTGACAAATCCTGGACTAGGTTACAAGCTAAAAATTTTATGTGAATTGAAAATGCTGAACATGCTGTAATACTGATCACAGATACCTCTCTGAATGTGCTGAAAATTTTACTTTGAAAAAATGTCCTATTTGATAATGATCTAGTGAATATCATAATTTCTAATGAAGTTTTAGCTATACCAGGTGATTATTTGTAGAATAACACATTTGTGCCCTTGTGCGTGTACTTTCCATTGATGTTTATTTTAATTAACTTAGAGTTAAATATTTTGACTATTGTAATGTATCTCTATTTCACACTGTGATAGGTTGCTGACTACATTCCACAACTGGCCAAGTTCAGCCCCGATTTGTGGGGAGTGTCACTTTGCACCGTGGATGGACAGAGGTACATTGTAACTTCTAGATTTTGTTCGTGGAATAGTTGAAGGTCAGATAGAGGCAATGCTTCTGTAGTATTAATATTTGGAAGTTGAAAAGCTTTGTCTAATAGTATCTGTGCATCAAGCTATATAACTTGCTGTGTAGGTCACAATGTGCATAAGTGTTAGTTTTTTCTCTGCATTTTAATGTTTTCACTGTAGCATTGTTACATAATCTGTGTGTCACTGAAAAAATGCAGATTCACGTTCTTTAAAAAGAAAACGAAGGTGTGGATACTGGACAGAGCTGAATATGATTTTGCTTTTCAGGTTTATCAAGATTTCTCCTGTAAGGGTGTATGTAGGTCTTAGTGATTTTATTTTGCTGTCTGTGAGTAGCTCAGAGTAGCAGAGACAGTTAGGAGCCTAGATGTAAAGGATACCTCACACTATCTAGCTGAGAAGTAATATGAGCTCTGTGTCTACCTTTGTGAGTACTCAATGCAAAGTGCTTATCAGCTCTGCTACCCTGCATTTTGCTGTGGTCCTACTGCAGGTTCTGGGAACTGCAGATTTGCAGTGTTGTGTTTGTGAATAGGGCATTCCTGAGAGCATCAGACTTGCTTCTGGTGATTATGGCTTGGAGTTAATTTTGCCATGATCTGTTGAGATCTGTATGTTTGCTTCTAATTAGCCACATGCTCTGTAATCTCAGGGAAGGAGCTGTACAAGTGGGCTGAAGTATTTTTTTCATCTCCCTGTTTTAGGAATCTGAATTATAATCTATTAAGAGTAAAAAACCTTGTACTTAAAACTGGCATTTTGCTTTGTTTTGGATATTATGTGCAAATGAAAGTTTTTTATAATGCTAATTTTTATAATGCTAATTTTTATAATGCTAATTTTTATAATGCTTAATGTTGTGTAGTGCTAGCTTTTATAATGCCAGAATGGTATTGTGATTTTTACTGAAGCCTTCTTGTGTTTTCTGCAAAGAAAATAAGCAAATACACTCCTGACTTTGCCATCAGACAAGTGCTGCTTCAAGCCTTTTGCTCTAGATGTGGCATATGCTGCTTGCATGAGTCACTCTGGTGCAGTCTGACATAGATGCTGAAAGTAAACTTCCCGAAAGATAGCGTGTAATAAGTGCTATATCTTTGCCACAGTCAAAGGGAATGTAAATACAGCTCTTTGGTTGTTGTTCTCAAATTGCAAAACCAAGCCGTATCTCATATTTATTTATATAGACGTAAATCAGTATAGTGGCTCTATTTGGGTCAGCTGAACCCCGTTGAGTCCGTGGATTGCAGTTGAGTAGGATAAGTGCAAGACTAGATGTTTGAGGTGATTTTTTGCTCTGGTGCAAATCCATTTCTGAACCAGTTTTTGTTTTGCTGCTGCAGTCGCCAGTGACTGACTTTGTTATGCTTGGCTTATGGAGTCAGCTAAAACCTCTAAATCTCATTGTTAACATTCTTTAAAATGAGACGTAGCAATAATATGCTTTTATTTTTTGGGGTGTTTTTGTTAATAGTCCTTGTATGTTGAAGGATAGATGACAAACAGGAAATCTCAAGCCTCTTCATCTGTGTTTTCCCAGGCATTCTGTGGGGGATACCAAAGTTCCATTTTGTCTTCAGTCCTGCGTAAAGCCTTTGAAATACGCGATTGCTGTCAATGATCTTGGCACGGAGTATGTGCATAGATATGTTGGTAAAGAGCCTAGTGGATTAAGATTCAACAAATTGTTCCTGAATGAAGATGGTAAGAGATACATTATACTTAATAACGCAGATACTCAGCTTTAGAAAATCATGAGACAAGCCTGCACAATTTTTTCAGTCTTGTCATTTTACTGTATCCTCTTAAATCTTATTAGTAGGCAGTATCCCAAATATTTTGCCATCAGCAAGGTAGCCTTAGTCTTTGTTAGTCACTTTTGCCTAATTTAGACTGCTAGGAAAAGATGTTTTATTGCTTCTATTCCATTTGCTAGTTACTGAGCTGTAGGAAAACTGAAAGAATTTTAACCATACAGGTACTTGAAATTTATTTTTATTTAGTTGAGTTGGTAGCAAGTGTTGCTTAATCATGGCTTCTATAAAATGGTGGTGAAAGAATCAAAGATGTTAAATTGGTTTCAGAAAACATATCACTTCTCAGCCTTCTGAGAAGCAGGTGCTGGTGCCAAAGGCCAGCACTGACTAGTTTCCAGAAGGCAAAATCTTCCCACAGATTATTCTAAATGGAATTTGGCTGCTGATTCAAAACAATGTTTTTTTTATTTTTTGCCCTGTGGCAGAAGTATTTTAGCAAGAATTTCTCATACAGCACTTACCTAGATTGTTTCTTTTTCATACTATATTAATTATCAAGCATGGAAATGTTATTTTAAAAAACTTTATGGGAAAAACCTGAGAAAGATGACTCATGTAGCCTTGGAGGAAATACTGGATGTTATCTCTGAAACACAAATGTTTTTTCTAGTGGATCTGTCTCAGTAAAAGAACAGACAATGTTTCCGTTGCCATGGTGTTGCAATTAATATTTAATTGCCAGCATAAGGCTTGGATGACATTTTTGTCAAGGACTGTATTGAATTCTGACTTAAGTATCTATATTATTAATATATTAATGATACCTAATTATATTTATTATGTTTATAAATATATGCAAATTATTTATATAAAATTATTTAATTTATTTATACATTAAAATAATCTTTCATACTTAAAAATAGAATATATCTTGACAATTTAGTTATACTATTTCATTAGGTAAGTAAATGGTGATGAAATACCAATGAATATATTGCCAAGAAGGGATTAAGCATTTTGTCAAGCTTTGCTGTTGTTTTGCTTTCCAAGTTTTTCCAAATACAGTGTTGTAATAGTATGAAGAATACTTGTCTTTCATATCCTACAGAAGCTTTATTATAAAAAAAGCTTTGCTGTTGCTGAAAATTGCCCATAATTCCTTTGAACTAATATAGATGTTCTGTATTTTCTCTTTTTAATAATATGACAGAAAGTATAGTAATTATTTTTTCCATTTATTGTTACTTTTGAAATTGAACTGTTGGAGAAGAATTGATGGGCTGTACTCTTTTACAGTACTGAGTGTCTATAAAGCAAAAGCGTTTTTCATGGATATGATGTTAGGCATAAGAGAATTTGGACAGTTGAAATTTTGACCACTGAATATGAAATTATTAGAAGAAACTATTTCACATGATAGGAAATTTAATTTTTAAGTATGTGCTTCTGTCGCTGATAGACATCAGGAAGAAAAGTGCTGTAACTGACCTGGAGGGCTTCTTACACAGTCCTTACGAAAAGACTAAAACAGAAAATAGGAGTCTAATAAACAGAAACATTTCAGTTGTAGTGGGAGAAAGGGAGGTTGAGTTTCTCTAAGTGAGGGAAGAGGAGGAAAGCAAAGGATGTAAAAGATAAAATCTTCACTTTACTTGTAGGTTTAAACTGCTGTATGAACTTTTGATCTGTAGAGTATTTGTCAGTTTGAACATCATAAATTCTTAGAAGACCAGATTTGAAAATGAAAAAAACTCCCATAAATATTTAATCTGTTTGCTTTCTAAATATTCAGATATAGTTGAATTTCATGTTCATAATCCAGATTTTATGAAGTGATACACAGGTGTTCGAAAACTGTTTTGACATCCATCTGAAGCTATTTTTTCTATACTTGCTATATGGAAGATTCCTAAAAGGGGATGCTCTTGCATTTCATTGTTTACTAGTATTGAGATTCAAGTTGGAAAGAATGAAGAATATTTTAAGACAAATTATAGCTAAAAATGCCAATTTACAACAAAAAGCTGTTGCTATGTTTTGAATATGAGCTGTGCTGTGCAGTAGAAATTTGGAAACTTCTGAAGGCTTATGAATATTCAGTTTTAAAACTTGTTTTATCAAAGAGAATGTATTGCTCAATCCAATTCAGATTTCTGGAGGAATAAAACAATCTCCATCCTAATTTAAGAAAATATTACTTTAGTTGATTGAAGTAGGTCAGAAATTTTGCATAGTAAAATGTGTCTGAAACAGGCATTATCAGGAATAATTTTCCTGGCTGTGGCCATCAAGCAGCTACAGGCTTTTTCATGTCTGAGTTCATGATGCAGCAAGTCTAACCTGTGTAATATGCACAGTTAGTACCTCTTTATCCATACATACAACCTCCTGTTGTTGATAATTCTATGTAGAATTAGTCTAGTAATAAAATAATTTGTGTAACTTAGTCCAGTAATAAAAGTTGTATTGTAATTGAATGAGGGATTGCCAGGAAGTTGTTTATTTTGCTTATATTTCATTAAGGATAAAAACATGACCTTACTTGGAAGTATAATGAGATGATATGTATTACAGCAATACACGTGACTTGCAGAGAAGCTATGTAAAAGATTTTATTTTTTTATCAGTCTGAGCAGATCATTGCCTTTAATATTTGATTATAGAGAGGGTGTGAGTTTGGTTTCAGTAAAGTTGTGTCAGATTTGCACAGTTTGGTACCTCTTTCTAAAGATTAAAGGGTGAATTTGTTCTCCTCTTTGGCAAACTTGAAATTATGGTATTGTTCTTCACGCTTAGTTGTTGAACAGGGTAGAATCCCTTAGCTGATGGCATCCATTGTGAGGTAGTGGCTGCTGCTTTAGAAATAGATCTGTGTATGAATTTCCTTAAAAGTTAATGTAGTGTCAGAACCTGTACATCCCCCAGAGGTGAAAAATTACCTGGGAATGGAAGATATCTCTTCTTTGAAATCTGCAGAAATCTTTCAGAATGTAAGGTTTTATTTATGCATCCTAGCCCTTAAAAAAGGCCAGTGTAGCTGATGTTTGGGGAGGGGTTCTCCATTGTAGGATGGATTATTTTGGTTGGAAGGGACCCACAACAGTCATGTATTAAGGACATGGTCCAAATACCTCTTAAACACTGACAGGCTTGGGACATGCACCACCTCTAGGAAGCTTCTAGTTGGTTTGGCAAGATAGGAGGTTTTCTGCCTGTTACAGACACCCGTGTATGGGAAGTATTAGTGTGGGATTCCCTGGTGCTGTGCAGATAATAGTGGAAACTACTTACTTGGGGCCTGGATTCCATGGCAAAGTTTGTTCTGCTGAAAACAGGCAGCAGTGGGTTAATGCCAGCATCCTGCTCAGCTCTGTGATGTGTAGAGTTGACAGCATTAGGAAAGACCCTCAAAGGACAGCTTGTGTGTGCTGAGCAGGTCTGCTGTACCTCCCCTTAGCTGGTAAGGCTCCCACAGGGATGTTCTTGCTGCATTTCAGAAGCACATTGGAGAAAGTCCCTGTTTTATTTTATCAGAAGGTTCTTCCTTCGTTTGCAGGCAGCACACGGAGATGGGTTAGTGTAAAGTGGCCAGAATGAGTACAGGTAGCTTGTGATGTTAAGCAGTGAGAGACAGGATTCTTCAGAGTAGAAGAGTATGTAACCAAGAATGCCTTGACTTCCAAGGTAAGTGGACATCTTCAAAGAATTGAGAAGCAATAGCATTTCTGAGAGTATATTCTGTGTGGGCATACCACATTGATAGGCCTTTCAGTAGGTGAATGCTAAATAAACATTGCACACCCTTGTTATTCAAACATACAAGTGATCTAGAATCTGGTTGTGTTTTTATTGTGTGGCAGTTTGAAACACAGAGATGCACCGAAGAATCAAGAGCAAAATACTTTTAAAAATATTTTTAGAATGGGCTGTGGGTGATAAGGTCAGGAGAGTACTTAGGGACTGGAGTGATACCTGTAAAGCTGTAAAGAAGAGAAGCATAGCTGGAGTGAGAAACGAGGGTGTGACAGTACAGTGTGTTCTGATCATGCATGAGAGCAGTGTTTTCTAGGACTGAGTGTTCAGAGTTGGGATCCACAGCTCAAAGGGAACAGTGAAAAACTGGGGAGGGTTCCAGTGTGGAGCTGTCAGGGTGCTGTGCAGTCCAGGGCACATGTAACTCCCAAGGAGCAGTTGGGAGGGGGAGTCTGGGGGCTTCTCTGGAGGCCTCTTCAAATTTTTGAAGAGCAATTGCCAACGTGAAGAGTTCTCTTAAGTGTTCTTGGTAGTGGCACCTGGTAGAACAAGGGCCCGTAGCCCTATGGCTTGGGAGTTGCAGATTGGATATTGGGGCAAATTTGTCCTCTGGGATGAACAGGATTGCTGGAGAGCTAAAGGATTTGCCTCATTTAGATGTTTTCAAGACTGAGTAAATGGAACCATGGCAAGGGCCTTGCATTGAGTGGGAGGGTGGAGGTGGAGGACGTGACCTCTGGATGCCCCTTCTGATCTGCCAGCTGTGGTGCTGTGAGTGGTCATTTGACTTGTGTTCAGGTTTGTGGTCCCCTAGGAGCTATTTCTTATCCAAGATTTGGTTTTAATCGAAAGTAAAATACATTTGACCCTTGTTGCTTGCTTTAGTGGATAACAGGATATTCGATACATGTGGGTTTTAAGTACAATCAAACAAGATCTGAACAATTTGTGAGTCTGTTATAGAGAGATAAGGAATGGCAATAACAAATTTAAAATAGTATCTGGACAACAAGTTTGTATTTTAGGGCAGCTTTTTGGAAGGTATTTGCCTTATATTTCCAGTAATAGAATACTTTGATTTATTTAAAAGTTCCTTTTAATATTGTCTTTCTGAAAAATACTAGTAAAACTTGATTAGTTTTTGAAGATTAACTGATAGTCATAGATGGCTAAGTGCCATTGTCCATGACCAGTGTAGTTTTCATGGGGAAATGTGTGTATGCTGCAAATACCAGACTCATCTCCAAAACACAAATTATCTCAAGTTTCTTTTAGAGTCCCTGTTAGGAGATCATACATAAAAATATTGGACACTTTTTATGCAGTTTTTAAATAATTTTTTTTTCAAATTTGGAGATAAAGGAGCAGCAAATAAAGAATTCAGACCTGTCTTGATATGAATGTATTGAGGATTGGTCATAGTTTTCAGACACCAGAATGCTCAGAAGTCAACATCCTAGTTGAAAGGCACAGCAAAAATGTTAGTTAAAAAAGAAAAGGGTAATTTGTGGAAGGTACATTATTTGAGGAAAGTAAAATGGCTGATGAGGAGCGATTTCTTAGATAAAGTAGGTAAAAAAGAAGGTGATTGATTCAGCAGCCAAGAATGACTTGGGAATGGAAATATACTGTTAATATGGAGATCAGTGGGATAAAGGAACATGTCAGTGTGGCAGGAATGTGCAAGTCAGCTATGAAGTAAGTTAAATTCTGGTGAGGATGAGTAAATTGATATTTACAGTTTAGATTTTGTATTCATGTACAGCAATAAGGAAATTTAAGGACTGGTTTTAAATTGTTTTTTTTGAAGGACCTGATTAAAATCACTGAGACTTGGTAATCTAGAGGAAAATTTGTGAAGTCCTGGGGTTGCTCCACTTTTCGTGTTGCAAATACTGGAACACTGAAGAGGATTCGTAGTTTACAAGAAAAGAAATTATACCAAATGAAATAATATACTGGAATGTTAAGTGGCACAAGGCTGAATATGTTCTAAGCTGTAAAAAAATTTGCTCAGAATGATAAAATATTGTGTATAGTGTTGGATTACAATATTATTTTTTAAAGATTCAGGATTTTATAATAGCTATTCTGTAATAGTAACTTCAAGTCGTACATAAATCTAGAATAATTTTTCTTTCTGGCACTTGACTGGTTTTGTTTGGCAAACATGTCGTGGAATGTATTTGTAATTGAAAACTTTATTTCACAGACAGGCCTCATAACCCTATGGTGAATGCTGGAGCAATTGTGATCACATCTTTAATCAAGGTAAAAAGTTAATTTTTAGTTTCTCTATGAGTATTTTAGTAGAATGTAGAAAAAATGTCTTTTACAGATTATAAATTGTATTTGATTTTTGTGTGTATTATTTGATAGTACTTTACTCATTGGCAGGTAGATAAGCTCTGATATTTTGGGAATAGTAACCCCTCCCAACAAATGGAGTGTTAGACTAGCAGTTTCTAGCAAGTATCAGTGCATCTAAGAACTCTTTTTTCTTGATAGTATTAGGTTTGTTTCCTTCCTTAGCTTCACAACACTTGATATTCTCTTGGGAGTGTTTTCTTCTATTTGTTAATAGCTGAGGAAGTATATTGCTCAGGAATATACTTTACAGCACTCAGAAATACATTTCTGGGTGTCTAATGCTCTTTAAGAGCATAAAGTTACAAGAGTATTTCTTGCTGTGCAGAAGAAATGGAAGATACTATAATTTGTACAGGAGCAATACTGCTATATCTAAATGTCAGTTTTATTATGAATTTGTGTGTTATTAACATCCTGCACCACTAAATTATGTTGAGCTTCTATGGTACAAAGTTGCTGTTGGGATGTAAGTCTGCTTTCATAAATAAGACTGTTTGAAAACTGTTACTTATTTTGCCAAGCGCACCAGGACTGAATAATGACTTTCCATCTTTAGTCCATGATCTTGAGACTTTAGGAAAGTTTTATTTTACTTTTTCCATAGAATAGCTGAATAAGTGTCTTGAAGTTGTTAATGTTATAAACTCAATGTAGTGTTAATGCTTGCCAGATACTTGACTTATATTTCCTGCTGGTTTTGGTTGCCCAGGTACAAAAAAATTTTTTTTTTCTCCTAAAGATACCTGGATAGAGTTCTGGGGAACATGTCTGTCCCCTGGAATTCTTGAGTAGTAAACTCGAAACTGTTACTTCAGAGGTCTAAAAGTCTTGTTTACAACCTGTTTCTTAGTTGCATTTCAAAGTCCATTAGCTACAGTGTGTTTCCTACCTCCTATTTCCAAACCGTTGATTTTAAAATTACTTAGATCATGATTTTCTGTTATTTTATATTTAAAGAAAGTGTAAGAACTCCTGCTTAAAGACATTTATCTTTGATAGCTGTAGGTGAAAGAAAATGGCCTTAAGTATGACAGGTAAATTTATTCACATTTAATATTTTTTAAAGGTTGACTGAGCATTGAAATTCACTTGGATAATAGTGAATTTAAAGTCTGACTTAACACATTTGTCGAAATGTCAAAATGTCAGTCCAGCTACAACATGCCCTACTGGTCATAAGGCAAAATAAAAACATGTGCCTCTTGGAGAAGGCACACAGTTCTCAATAAATGGTGTACTTCTGAGTAGATAACATGGATTTGTTTATTGCATGCAACTGGGGGATTTTTTTAGAAGGATGGGGATTGGTTTTGCTTGGGTGGCTTTTAAAAAAAACTTTATTTGGGTTTTTTCTTTAATGTTCTTATAAAGAGTATTGCATTGCACTAACATTTCTGCATGTGGCAACTGCACGTCTAGTGGACACATATCTTACTTATCACACCATTATTTGTTTTCAGTGTGATTAAAATGTAGATTATTTTCTGTACTGCATTCACTAAGATACCATTTATCATTTGAATAACTAACCAAGCTAAACATGATCTGAAGAAAACTTTGTAGAGGGTCACAGGTATAAAATTATTTAGTTGTATTTTTTGTGAAGTAGTTTTTTTTACAATCTGCAACTTAAAATTATTCCTACTAACCAGTGAATTTTGTAATTCACATTTGTATTTGATCTAATATCAAACTTACTTTTTTTCTGAATAAGGTGGCTTCATTAACTCATGTTTTTCCCTTAATTCCTCTGCATTTATTCTTTTTAATTAAGGTATTACTTACATGTCTTGAAGACAGTGTATGGCTCTGAAAGTACAAGAAAGTTTAAATTCACCATGTATTGTAGATTTATGTAATGATAGCATGTTAATAACTACAGAAAGATTGTTGCTGTATTTCATGGTTAGGAATGCTTTTATCTCCTTTGAGATTCATTGTCTTTCTCAGAGATGGATCTAAGAAATCTTTCAATGTTCCCATACATCAGACTGAGTTTAGCAGCTGTTAGTAGACATGATCTTGCACAGAGGTGTCCTTAGAGCCTGGCACAGATTATATTTGTGGATGAGAGGTGATGCTTGGAGTAATCTCTGTCAGAATATGTTAACATGTAATGAGTTAACATTTTAGGGGTAAAACAGGCTCTTAGCATCACATACCCAGTTCTGAGTGCTGTCAGAATTCGGTGTTCCTGCCTTGGAACAGAGCAGGGACCTAAACTGTAATGTCCTATTGTCTTTTCAATCCATAATAATAAATAATTAGGGGTATGTGCATGTTAAGTCGTACATTTGTTTGAATTACTTGGGCATTACTGTATCCTACTACTGCCTTACTTAAGTGATTCTCTGACTGCCTTTTGCTTGGGACTGTGATGTATTTACATTTTGGTGCCTTAACCCCTGGCTCTGTTCTAATTATACTTGCATTACACTCCACTAACTGTTCCAGCAGTTTAAAGCATGTATCTACAGTGAAAATGCATTAGCAAAAGGAAGTCCTGCAGGTCACTTTTAAAGAAATAAAATTTTAAAAAATCCCTAAGGACCTTTTCCCTGGTTGATAATTGTACAGCCCTTTGCCTGCAATACTAGTTATATAAATGACGTAGTTAGAACAACTTTCAAATAACTTTTTTCAAAAGAAAATTGTAGTGGCAATTACAGGAGTTAGTGGAAAAGCGGTATGAGATAAAACAGTAATTTGTTCCATGTCTCCAGATTGAAAGAAGGTGATTCAGTTCCTGTACAGATTTAACACAGATTCAGTGCAGCTTTCTGTACATCATGTTGGCTGGGAAAAGTCTTTATTGCCTGTAGTATGGGTAGATTTTACTGCTTTGATCTGTTGCGTTTTCTGAAACCTTAAAGTCAATTCTCAAAGCTTTTAACTTCCAGGAATATCAGTGGTTTTTGTCAGGGACTTCCCACTTCCACATTTCCTTTACTGTCTGTCTGTTCCACATTTACTTGACTGTCACATGAGAAGTGCAGGTGAGTTGAAGGGTTCAGAGAGAAATATGTGGAAGAAGGCAGATGGCTGTGGAAGGAGTCACCAGAGGATAAGGGATTAATCTTAAGTAATTTTTATTGTATGCTTTAACATTCTATATGAAGATACAAGTTGTCCTAGTCTAACAGCAAAGGCTCAGGGAAATACAGCATCTTTAGATCCTCTAAGTGCTGGCAGCCACATGCAGGATCTTAGACAGTGTGGACTCGAGTGCTCACTGAAGGGAGATGTTCTGTGCTCTTGAGTTATGTGGGAAGCATTTAGACATGTTGTCAATAGCAAAATTGATAGTTCTTGCAAAAAATTTGGTGTACGAGAAAACGAAAATGCTGATCTTGCTGATCCTAAAAAAGCCTTCGCTCAATTGAAGCTTTTTTTTTTTCCTAATAAAGCATGGAGAGGTTTGTGATATATTTAAGAGCTTTTTAAACATGCTGATAAATCACAAAATTAATGAGGCAAAGAGTGGTAGAAAAAAAGCCTGTCTAGCTGTGCCAAGGGTCTGTTTGCTGTCAGGATTCAATTATTAGGAAACCTATGCAGTTACAGTTTAGTAATTGAGTGGTGGGAAAATGCATTGTTATTTGACAATATAGTTACAATAAATAGTACTGATGTAGCTCAGTTGCTCTATGCTGTCACTGCAGTTATCCTTCCTGATAGACTGATGTGTAAATGTACATACAAAGCACTTTACAGCTTGTGTTGGTGTTGTGATCTTCTCTGCCACATACTTGTCTTTAGTGATGTTGCCTCTCTCCCTAAGTTATTGATTTTCTTGTGGTAGCTAATTTGGGATAGAACTTACATCCATGTTTTTTCACTTGCTTTTTATTATAACTTAAGTATATTGGATATAATCTGACACAGAATATTTAGCAGATTCTGTGAAATGATGTGTATTCAGTGGTCGCACGTGAACAGAAGTGGAGGACACAAAAAAAATCTTACACGTATTTGTAATTTTTATAATTTTGGTCTTGGGTCATATACTATCTGTCACAGTGTACTGTCAAGCATTTCAGAGCTGAAAATGGTACACTAAACTGAAGACACCAGTTCTGATAAAACAGAACCATCTTAACAAATAAAATGTAACAAGTGTGTAAGTACAGAAAGCTGAAGTAGAGGCATTAGTAGTTAACTTTTTATTTCACTCGTGCATTTTTATTTTCTTGCACTCTGACATAGATTTACAATATTTTGTTTCTTGATGTTTTCATCACAGTACAGTGTTAGATTATAAATTTGGCTTTAAATATTCCAGGAATTAATTTTTAAATAATTTCCATTATTAGAAGATTATAAACCTCTCATGATTCAGGTGTTTAATTAGCTTTGCATAGATTCAAAATTGAGAAATTGCTTTAGCAATTCATGGGCATATAAGCCCATGGTAAGGGCTTATATGGTCTAATCATAGAAACAATGTTAATCAGTGAAAAGTGGCTAATATTAACTATTTTTTCAATAAATATTGCCCAATTTTGTTGTTGCAAGCTCTGGTAAGTATCCATGGGTTTCTTTCCTATATAGGCATGCAGCCTTTGGAACTGTTTATATTTTTTAGTAGAAATACAAGTAATGCAGTATGAGTACCTTGTTTAAAAAAAAAGGGAAGAGAACCAAAACCTGACACAATCAAAAAATTCAAATTTACAATTGACAGCCATAGTGTCCATTGGGATTTTAAGTGTTTACAAAATTGTATTGAGCTGTCTTCTGCAAGTTTGAATTATCAAACTGCTTCAGTCTGAACATTGTAAATTTAATTTTGTATTCATTTAGAAATGGTTTTTCATATCTATATACACACAAGCATGTATAAGTGTGTATATGAACATATGTTCCAGTAAGTGTACAAAGTGTTTGTGGAGTTAGTGCATGGAATGTTTTCTTTTATGTTCTTGGCAAGTGGAATTGCATCTGAACTTTTTAAGAAGTACTGTCACTGTGCACCCAAAGTCACAAGTTTATACAGTCAAGCTAAAAATAAGAAGCACTTGAGGGAGAACAGAAGTTTCCTTGTCTCTTATATTTGTTTAAATTATTATGGAAAAGCTGCTCAGTACTCTGAATGTTAGGATTTTATATTTGCAATTGAATTTTAATCACACAATATGTTGCCACTGTGTCTCTCCAGCTTTTTAGGAGGAGCAGGATACCTCTGTCAGCTGCTAAAAGAGGGGAACTAATCTGTTGGGGTTTTTAGTCATCATTTGTATGGAAGCAGAGTTTCTTATTTCAGTAACATGTTGTAATAAATCCCTGCTGAGGTCTGGATCATGTTTGCTTGAGCAAATAGTTCAGGTGTACGAGCAGTCTTACTTCAGTAACAATCCCTTTTTGTGTGATGTGAAATACTTCTGCAAGTGTGTGGATCATCAAGGACTGAAAACTCATCACCTGGCTTAGTATGCAGAAGGTTTTCTTCCCAGAATATGAGTTTAGTTGTGAACTTGGAAAGGAGTCTTTTTTTATAAAAAGTTGATGTGGAAAAATTTTACATTGAGTCTTTCGCCCACCTATTTTATGTGCTGCTGGTAAAGCCATGTTTTTGTTGAAGGGAATATTTTTTTCAACTGGGCAGAACAAAAGAGTGAAGTATTACGTATTTATATTTTTGCAGAAAGCATGATCCCTTTCTCCCTCTTTTTTTTAACAAAAGAACCTGTTTCAATTTATTATACATGTCTAACCATACAGTTATCAATGCAGCATCCCATAACTAATGCTGACCCACTTTCCCAGAAAAAGATGTTCATTGTGCATTTGAAAGGTTGAAAAGGTTTTTGTGGTTTAAATGTTGTTACATATTTTACAGCATTAGGATCTATGGAATATTTTGACAACTGCAACAGTTCAATGAAGTTGGTAATTTCTTCTTTTAATTATTTTTCATTGAACAGATTTGGAATTAAATTTTTAGATTTGTGTTCTGATATATTATACAGGAACATTTTGATGAAATGTATCATGCATTTTTTTATCTAATTGCAAATTAGCTAGAGATTGCCTTTAGGAGTAAGGCTATTAGCCTTTAAACATAAGGTAACCACTGGCGTGTAATTTTGAGAGAACAGTGTGGTGTTCCTTTCACCAGTGATGGTACGTGAGTGTCTGCACATCCTCCTGTACATGAGCTGATGCATGGGCTTCCAAGATTATCTGCAACACCCTAATCCACATACAGAGTGGGAAATGAGACTGGCTTTATGCACTTCATTAAGTAAAACACTGGTTGATATAAAGCTTCTGTTTTTTCCACTTTCTTTCCCATCCCCACACTAAACACAGTGCAAGTAGCGTCTGGAATTGTTTGAGATTTGTTAGAGTCTTGTTATTCTAAATAGAGTGTCTTCAATATTAAAATTATGTATTAAAACATCTTCTCCAGATACGTTGTTTCCACTTGTGTATGCGATGCCATTGTTTTTTAAACTTTCTCCAAAATTTGTACTTGGCTACTTAAAATTTAAAACTCCCACCAGTGGACCATGTGCTATTTTTTACTTCCCACTTCTCTTTTAATCTCTTTCATTAGGAGTTTCTGAAACGTCACCCATCAGAGACCTCTAAAAAGTTAATGTCTTTAACTGGCAGCTACTAAAATTGAGAGTGTTCTTAAATGAGGGAGGAGAAATTAAAATCTTCAAAACAACACCCCTTATCCTCCCTGAAAAATGAAAACCAAGCCCACCCTAAGGTTTAAGTTTCACTATCATACTTATTAAGTTGGATTTAGATTTTCCTATACATTGTTAGTACAGTGATGTGCCCTATGATGTGAAATTCTATTTTTCCAGCTGTTTAACAATTTTTAATAGGTAGGTCATAAATCAGATATTAACCAAATCAGATTTTTTAAATTAATTGTAGTTATTTTCATAGTAAGGGGTAACACTTCATTTTAAGTCTTCAGTCTAAATTCTTAGTATGGGCACTGGCCATGGAAATATTTTAACTTCAGTAGCCTGAACATCCCTTTGCTCAGCTCTGTTGGTAATATGAGATTACCTTTGGTTTACTAATCTGTAAAAAGTTAGTGTTTTTACTGTAATTATCCTGTTTGTAGTTACTTTTGTATTTTTTTGCTTTAGCGACTGCATTTACTTATGCTAAGCATGTAAATTTGAATAGAGAGCGCTTAAAATAAAGCATACGTTTTTCAGTTTAAATTAATCTCCAGCATACAGGTATTTGTTAAGATTCATAGGATTGTTTAGATAATAATTAAAGATTTACTTACCTAACACTTTTAATTTTTTATTAATATTATGAAGTGATTATAGTATCTTATTCTTAATTAGCCTCATATGTTAGTTATATGCATTAAAATCCTAATACTGTTAAGTGAACTAACTTCTTTTCTTGTTAACAATTTTTGTAAATTATTTTTTCTTTTCTTGCAGCAAGGAGCAAATAATGCAGAAAAATTTGACTACGTAAGTGAATGTTATAACTTCTCTTTTTTAACTAAATTCAGTGGTAAAAGTTTCAAGATGGGACAGTGAAATTTTAGTAATATCCTGTGTTTTGTCTTTGTAGACGTACTTGGTTTAAACATTTAGTAATCTGTATTGCATTTAAAAAATAGTGTTGCAAGATACAGGGTAAGGCTGGGTTGAAAGTTCATAACCTTTTTATGTGTAAAAATATTACTTTTCCTCTTTGTCTCTAACAGGTGATGCAGTTCATGAATAAAATGGCTGGTAATGAGTATGTTGGATTCAGTAATGCTACGTAAGTGTTTTTTATTCACTTAATGAGGTTAGGTGGAAAGTGTTTTGACTGATAACTGGTATATTGAGCTTATGGCAAAGTTTGATTATTTACTTTACAACAGGCATTGCATCCATTATATTGGAGGGTGTCTTTGACTTAAAATTTACGACTAAAGTTGTGCATGTCTCTGACATCAGTGTGGCTAAATTTCACCTAAAAGTGTTGGTGACCTCTTTGAAATGTCATTATTCTGTCTTAGTGCTCTGTTGGTGCTATGGCAATGAGAGCTGTAAGTGCAACTCCTCTCTTCCTGACATTCATCTTAAAAATTAAACTCTGCATGTTGGTGGCTGCATAGCAAATGTTTAGAAAGCATAGTTCATATGACTGGCACTCCTTCTGCTTTTTTATTTTGCACATCTAAATTCTTTTGTCAAACAAACAGCCCTCTCATAAATTCAGTGTATAGTATTTCAAAAATCTTGAGAGCTTTTTCAGGCAGCACGGGGAAAATCATGAAGATTCACTTTAGGAGAGTTGCTTCCAGGTTGTCAACTGGAATGCTCATGCAGAGTTGTTTTTCCTGGACTTTGTTACAGTAAAAGCTGTGTACTATAGAAGGAACCTGACAGGTCTTCTTCCTTTAGGTTTCATCCTTACTTAATCATCACAGTCAGGGTTTCAGTCCTCAGTCTGGTCACTGTGTGACGTGCTGTAAATCCTCAGATTCCTCTGCTTTGGTCAGGGAGTGACCCTTTCACTGTCTCAGTGTGGGATGTTCCATTCCACTCTGGCCTATTTAGAAATGCTTTCAAGATTAGGACCTCCTTTGCCTTGTCTCCAAGGCAGCTTGTGTTGTGTAGGTGACCAGTGCTGTGTGTATTTGGATGTCAGTGCTGATTCACTTCAACTGGGTGAACTGGAATGAGCTTCTATGGCCACTTCTGTCCCATTAATGATTCTATTAATGAACTTGTGTTCAGAGGTGGTGTATCCTTTACAGGGAATTTTACTGAATTACTTTATACATCTTGACATCGGTGATTATGGGGGCTTTTTGGAAAGTTTGACATGTTGCCTTGTCTTTTTTTTTCCTTCTTCCTTTTCTTTTAGGTTCCAATCTGAAAGAGAGAGTGGAGATAGAAACTTTGCAATCGGCTATTACTTGAAAGAAAAAAAGGTTAACCTCATTTTTTCCAAAGTGTATTTTGAAGATGGGGTTTATTCATAGTCTGTGAAAACTTAATTTATCTACAGCATGGCACAAATGAATACTGTATATGTCTTACGAATGCTATTCAAATGCTGTCATTTCAAAAGTGTGATATTGGTGCCATTCTAATAAAACATCTGTAAATATTTTTCTATATCCTAGCCATGGTAATTTTTTTGTTGTTGTAAAACGATTAATCCGTACTGTACAGGTGACTTCTTTAAGACTGCTGGATGCATTTTTCAGTTTGCTTATTTAAAGATGTTGAAAACTATATTGAAAAATATTTTAATACCTAATTTATTGATATCACTGCACTGTGTTATTTTAAAATCTGATATCATTAGATATTTCTACTTACTGCATTTAAGTATTTCTATTAAAATGTGCCTAATGCTTAGTATGCTGACAAAAATATAGCTTAATTTATGTCTTCGTAAAAGTGATGCTTAAAAAAATAATTTTGCGTAAAGACTTTATTTTTCTTCCTCAGTGCTTTCCTGAAGGCACGGATATGGTTGCTATACTAGACTTCTATTTTCAGGTAACTGATTTTAAAATTGAGACTCACTATAGGCTTAGAATTGCTATTATAAGCAGTAGAAGCTGATTTGTGCCTAGACATGGAAGCTTTAATGACTTGCAGTTAAATTTGTCAGCTTCTGTTAAACTCTCAAAATGACAGATGTATGTTTGATGTATCCAGGTTTGATTTTATTTAGGTGATCTACTCAGGTGTCTTTATTGTTAATACAAACTAGCAATAGTCTTTAAACCACTAGAAGCTTGAAATGTCTTGTATTACTTCAGTGAGTCTGACAAAACATTTCTTTTCCTTGGGTTGCTCTTTCTTATTGTGCTGTGGAGTACTTTTAACTTCTGTGTAACTGGAGAGTGCATGCTGAGTTGTAGGCTCGAGGGGAGTGCTACAAGGGAAGTAATGGGAATATCTCCTTCTTTAATTTTAAATCAATGCTTTTGAGTAAAAGAATCTATATACATATATTCTCCCCCTCCCCCATTTTTTTCTTTGCTTTCAGCAAGTTATTTGCAACTGTCACAAAATGAGAACTTGGCATGTACTGAGGTATTTCTTCAGTAAGGGTTTCCTAATGTTAAACGTTCCCAACTCAGCCCTGCTGTGTAGTGTTCTCAAGAGACAGTTGAAGTTGTGTTACTGATTCACTTCATATAGGAGAGTTAAAAAAACCCACAGAGTTCAGTTGTCAAAATCAGTTTTTGACTTGGACACTTGCTGTTACTATGGAAATTATAAGCCATTATTTTCAAAATGCTGATTTTATTCAAGTTTTTTGTGTTGGGATGCACCTGCTTTCTTATCTTTAGATGGGATGAGTGTTTATGAAGTAAGGTATGTGTGATTAGCTGTAGTTGACCTCCTGTTGAGTTAGAAACTAGGTACAAGCTAATAGTCTTCTCTGAACTTGTGACAGAACAGAACGTGTAGTTTATTTGAATTTACTGTATAAGCACACTTACTAAATGCCTTGTATCCCACTCTCTGATAATGTTTTCTAAGTGAAAGCTATTAATAAGTTAAGAAATACTAAAGCTAACTTTTCTGATGTATTTTAATTTGGCCTCATTTTTGTGCTTTCTGATCTGTGATTTAATGACCATATGTCATTCTTTCTTTTTCCTTTGGAAAATTCACTTTTTACCTCATGTTCAGGAAGCTCATCCACGAGCAGCATTTCTGTTTTCTTGTTAGGGTACAATGTGTAACTTTCCGACACTCAGATTCTACTTAAGAATCTAGTTATTTCTTTTCTTTGGGTTTTCTGTAATGCTCCTTCCTCCCTTTTGTAACTGGGAACTTCTGAGCAGGAATAAATAATATTTGCCTATTATCTCTGTAAAGTGAGGATGGATTATTCTCAGTTTAGAGAAACGAGGTACAAAATGCAGGTGCTTAAACTGAGAACCTAGAAACAATTTTTTTTTTCAAAGTAGGTGATATTATGTAATACTTCATATGTTTAAAACACAGTTGCCATTTTAGATGCGTCTCTGACAATCTCTTGATTTGCAACTCCAGTTGATTGGACTAGGATGTATTGAGTTTGGCACCCGGAAAATAAGAATTCCAGGTAGTAACTACTCATGCAAACGTGGCTTAGGTAACTTCATGAAGTATCATGTAATGACTGTTTGGCAAAAGCAAGAATACGAGCACTAGTTTGTTTACTTTTTAGAGCAGCATTTCAGCTTCAGGTTGAAACCAACTTATCTTTTGGTTTCTGCAGAAATGAGGCAGCATCAGGTGATGGCATCATATCACATTTCCTGATGTGTCACCAAAGTATGTATAGTCTGTACTGAAGCAGGGATCCTGGGAAAAGCTATGGTGTGGTTGTATCATACTATATAAGAAATTAAATATGAGAAAGGTGAAATAAGGCTGCATCAGCAGGAAGTGCTGGCATTAAGACTTGCATGTGCTAGAATTTGCAGCTTAAAATTGTTCTTCTAATAATGTGTGGGATCTACTAAGGCTTTAAAATAAAAAGAACCCACCACACAAAACAAGCTCAAATTGAAAAAAAACCAGTCATTCTGTGGCTTTGCCATTTAAACAGATGCAAAATACTGAGATTGTTTTTTACAGACCTCTTCCTCTCAAAGAAACATACGGGGGGTGGGGGGAGGAATCGAGCAGAGACACTAACCCATAAAAATACTGTCCCCAGCTTTTAAGAGGGCTTACAAACACTGTCACTGGGATCTTTATAGTAGAAAGATTCAGACTGTATTAATTGATGCTATTAGTGTAATCTGTAACAAATGTTATGCTACAGGTGATTTTGAATGTTATTTTATTATTTCTATATTTTGTTGATCCTGCTGTAGTTGGCCTTACTGTGCTCAAAGTACCAGTGCTTATAATCTCTATTTCTTTTCCATAAGCTTTGCTCAATAGAAGTAACATGTGAGTCAGCAAGTGTGATGGCAGCAACTCTGGCTAATGGTGGCTTTTGCCCAATCACTGGTGAGAGAGTCCTGAGCCCTGAAGCAGTCCGGAATACCTTGAGTTTGATGCATTCCTGTGGCATGTATGACTTTTCAGGACAGTTTGCTTTCCATGTAAGTACTTTCTACGTATTTATTACAGCTGACCAGAAAGATTAGTCTGTGCTATTATTCTCCATGTTTCCAGGGGTTGCTTCCTTGTTTTTAAGGCAGAGGAGAGGGCATTACCTGAATTGGTTAGAAATTGAGCACAGTGTAAGGGAAAATCTCACCTAGGTTTCATGGCACCACTGGTGTTGCATTCCTTGTTGCACTCTGCCTTCACATTTGGGAATCCTTTTCATATCAAACATAAATACGGTTCTTTAGGGAAGGCTGTTCATAAGAGAACCAGGACCTGAAAACATGGCTGAAGAAATCCTGCTGTGTGGGAGGTTAAGGACAGCAGAAAGCCTTTGCAGACAGTTGTTTTTCTTCTGTAAGTCAGGCTCTGAAATTGTCCTAATATGTGTAAAACTGGCTGTCATACACAGCACATGTACTGTGCTCCTGTTTCCTAGCAGTGTATTCCTTACATGTATATATTTTGAGATGCACTGTATCTTATTTATGCTTTCAGTATTTTGTTTTAAGCATTTTTAGTTTTTCCTTACTACATACACGTAACATTGATTACAGTATGTTGGGTGACATAAAAGTTGCTGCTTGGAGAGCCATGAGGATGTGTGACATGTTAGTTCTTACTGGAAAAAAGTGGGAATTTTACTCAGATTGTAAATAAATAGGTTATTGTATTATTTCATACACACTCTTTAATTTTCTTGTGGGGTTTTTTTCCTTTTTCAGTCAAGATTTTTACAGTTTCATTCTACAACCTATTGATGCAAGCTGTTCATGAGACATTCACTTGTGTACTACTGCTTATTATTCATTATTACTTTCTTCTGATAGATTTTAATTATCTTCTTGCACCGTGTTACTGACTCACTGTATTCCTGAGAGCAAATAGTGCTATGATTGTGAACCTTGGATTGTCACAAACTGCACCAGGTTATTGTTTATCTTAAAAGAGATAAGTAGTTATGCTTTCCCAGCTTCAAGTGCCTTTCAGATACGTGTTTTATAAATGCTACCAATAATCTTCCGGAAAATGCAGATGTATTGTGTTGCAGAGGCCAGTAATTCTCTGGTTATTCTATTTGCAGGTTGGTCTTCCTGCAAAATCTGGAGTTGCTGGTGGGATTCTTCTGGTTGTTCCTAATGTAATGGGCTTGATGTGCTGGTCACCTCCTTTAGACAAGATGGGGAACAGTGTTAAAGGAATTCACTTTTGTCATGTAAGCAGCATTGCCCTTGGGGTTTTTTGGTTGTTTGGGTTTTATTTTTTGCTTTTGCAGCTGATGTTTACTGAGCTTCAGTTGGCATAGCTGAGATTTGTGATTGTTCCCCTAGATAGCAAGTTTCATTGATTCAAGGGTGAAAGTCTAAGAATAGATATTTGCTTTTTAGTAATAAATAGCGCTTGAATTCAGCGATCATTAAAATATGATGCCAGAAATGCTGGAGAATTGTTGTGGAAAAGCTTTGAAAAGGAACACTTCATGAAGTATGAAAGTGCTGGACTCCAGTGTATTGCATTAAAAACTGTAGAGCTCTATTTATAGACTTTTTCCCCTCTCTTGTCATGAAGTGCAGTCTTCAAAACACTGGAAATGCAACTCTTATTTCATTGCAATAAAAGACTGTAATGAAATACTGCCATTCTGCTGTATTTTTAAACTGATTTTTGTAAACCATCTGACATAAAATATGTCTTCATAGATCAGACCCAGCTGTTGGGCAAACTCTTCCTCACTTCATGTCATGCCAGTGAAAGGGCTGTGAATAGTCTGATGGTAGGAGTGTTAAAAGCAGGAGACATTGTGGAGAGGACTTTGTAATGATTAATTAAGATGTTTTGTAGGAGAGGAGAATGGTTTTTTTTTTTTCCTCACTAAAACTACCTTGTAATGATGATTACTAAATTATAAATGGGAGATTGAGCAGCAGTTTAAACTTGTCATGCTTTTATTTATCTAACATTCACACAACTTCAAATTAAGATGTTACTAATTCTAGTTTAAGTACTTTAAAGTTTCTTATTAAGTAATCCTAGTAACTTAACTCTAAAATCCTAGAACAGCAGGGTTTACAGCACTAATTCTGCATTGCAGTGAGACCTAAAAATTGATACATGATCATGGCATTCAAGTAACATGAATGTAACATTCACTTTTAAAAATAGAACAGCATTGCCAAGTTTTGTAATTATAGCCTTTCATGTTGTAATTCAAACTGACTGAGAATCCATTATGTCATATGTTTCCTTATTTCATCCTTTTGATTGAAATTTGCTGTGCTGGACCTAGCCCAGGCTATTCTTTCTGTTCCTGAAGTGTTCCATCCAGCTGGAGTAGGAGTATATTAAAATAGGTATTTTGAAAATTGCTCCTTGTTTAGTTCTTCTTTAAGAAGAAGTTTAAAGATTATTAGAATTTTATCCTATGGTTGTTTTATGTTCAAATGGCCTTACAGACATGGGTATTGATTTATGAAATAAACTTCTTACTGGCTTAAGTTACTAGGATATGATGCAAAATGTAAGTGGTAGTATTATTATTAACTTAGATGCATTTGGCTACCATATGCAGGTAATAATGCATGTTTTCTAAATATTTGCAGGATCTGGTTTCCTTGTGCAATTTCCATAACTACGATAATTTGAGACACTTTGCAAAAAAGCTTGATCCTCGCAGAGAAGGTGGTGATCAGCGGGTAAGTTACTGTCTGTGTTCAGTGAGTACTGCTCGTAGACTTCAGAAGAAATATGGCAAGTTCTTCTCTAAATGCCAAGCTGCTCAATGACATGTATTGCATCAAAGCTTTCAGATAATCTAGTTAGTGTACATTATTAGTGGACACTTACCTGGGTGGACCACACTATCACAGGGTTTTGTGTAGGAGAATTTATTACTAGATTTGTAACTCCTTTCCATGCAGTTCATCTCCCCTGCTAGATTAGGTAGATGGTATCTGATCTAAGTTGCAGAGAGTTTTACTCTACTGGTTGCCTTTTTATTAAAGACTTGGCCAGCTGGTGGGCTTAGCCTTTGTGTTGTGTCTTGCAGTGCATGAGATGTGTGTGTAGCTGTATTTTCACGAGGGTATCTCTGACACCATATGACCTGCTGAGAGTTGCACAGGCAGTGAATTCAGGCAAGATTAGTGCTGCAGAGCCTGCTGCTTAGGGAGCAGCATAAGCAGTGTCTGGGAATGAACTGAATCCACTTCAGCTACATTTACAAAAGATACAAGCATGAAGGTGTTGAGATAAGGAAAACCTCTCTGTTTTCAATACCATTAATATTTTGACTAAGGCATGAAGATTTCAGTAGGTGAAGATACAGTGGAATGATTATTAAGTGCTTCTATTTGCATGTATACATCTAAAAAATACCTGGTTTTGAATTTGATTTTTTTTTTATAAGTGGAAAAGAGAAACTAACAGTTTATGTGAAGAGCTGAAAAACTTGAGTCTGTTAGCAATGACTGCAAGTATGGTTTTTTTTTTTGCCTTCAAGTACACTAATAAATAATGTATGTTGCTTGAACAACTAGCATTCCTTTGGACCAATGGACTATGAGAATCTCCAGCAAGAACTTGCTTTAAAAGAAACAGTATGGAAAAAAGTGTCACCTGAATCAAACGAGGACATCTCCAGAACCGTAGTGTATAGAATGGAAGGTCGGGGAGAGCAGAACTAAACGAATGGGTTCTAGTTTCATTAAATTCTTCATTTTAAAAGCCCTCAAGCATCTCTAGACTTAACTTTGATTTGAATATTGTTTACCTGGTGTTTCATTTATATATACGTTTTGTGTAAATTCTGTATGCTATACCAAAAAGATTGTCAAAGTTCAAGGGTGTGTGGGGAAAAAGCATGTGCAAACAAACCCAAAGCTGTAAACTGACTTTTGTAGTTACTTAGAACACATTTAGTTTGAAAAGAAAAGGTAAAGGAGTGTTTTCAAGGATATACCACAAAAGTGGTATGTATCTGTTTATTTTTGTTTATATCTGAGAATTTTAAGTATATGAAGTTTGAGGCTGAACAAGAACTTGTGTCCACTGAGCAGGGTCAGCATGTAAAGATAGAATATTAATTAAAATATAAAATAGTGTTCAGCAAAATACAGCAAATTTCTGAATTCCTAAATAATTGTATATAAAGTGGAGATGGGTTCTGAGTAATATTATTACCACACCAGAATTATTTTAATAGGAGCTTTCAGATTTGAACAGAAACGGACCCTTTGCATATGCCGTGCTAGTGAAGATGATTTTTTCTTTTAATCAGACCATTAATAATTATTAATGCTAATGTTGTAATAAAGAGAGCAAAAATGCCTGGGGTAGGAGTGGGAGACGTGAGGAGGAGGAAAAAAACCTGTCTTGTTTGCAAGTTAACTAATGCAGCAGAGAGATTTCTGACCCAGCTATTTGGAGTGTCTCTCTTGCTGCCTGTGCTGCCAGCTGGTAGTTATGACTCAGAAGTCTGCCTTACTAATAGTTCTGTGCTCCACCCTGGAATGGAATGTAAGCAATCTGGAGTTCAGAGTGGTAACCAACTGAGCAGTGAGCAAGAAATATGTTCAGAGGGAAGCAGATAGGTAGATCTTATTAGAAATGTTTACAGTTAACTTATTTTTCAACCATTCATTTGTGTGCATGTTCATACATGAAGATCAGAGGTTTCACTTACACATGAGAAATTCTTAGGCAATTATCATTAATTACTATTTTTGAAATTATTTTGAGTTTGCAGCTCTGTCAGCTTGCTGAGAAAGAGGACTTGGATTTTTCTACAGGCTGCTGTATCTCTTAAGCTGCATAATTTGATAATTTGAGTATTTTGAGTAGAGTGTAGCTCCAGATGATAGATTTAAGCTTCAGATAGGCTCAATAGGCAGTTCTAGACAGAGGTCAAAGACTTGCTAAATTCTTAACACTTGTAGGAATTAGATTCTTAATGATGTCAAAAAGCTTAGAAAATAATTCTTTATGAACTTTTCTCCTTTATAAATCGGCAAATAGTATGATATGTCCCATCCCTAGTTCACATCAGAGTCCTGGTTTATACAACTGGGGAAACTTGTTCAAGCAATGATTAATGGTATTAGCTGGTAGAGGATTTTAAGAGACAGTGGCAATTCCATAGTAATACCTTCACCTCTTCTCCCTACTCCCTTCCCTAGTCCCTCTCTCTTTTTTTTATCTAAAACTCCAAAATGTTGATATCTGAGTTTTGCTTACCAGCAGAGTTAGTTTTTTTTCCTGCTCCTTTTTTAACCCATCTGGATGTTTGAGTTTAAGAAGATAGATAAAAGAGAGCTGATGTTCTCTGAGAAAGCAAGTTGCTCTTAATTTCGCTGTTTAGGTATTGTTAGTTTTGCATAAACATTTGAAAAAGCTCTGACTAAACCCTGAATAATCTTCATTTAGCAGAGTATTGTAAAAGGATGGGCTTCCTGTCTTTGAAACCTAGGAGAAAAATATTTAAGCAAAACAATACAGAACATAAATTTTCAGTGAATTTGATGCCCTACTGAGACGAAGAGGTAAATCTGTGGTGTCAGAAATAAGTGTCAGTCATGAATTGCTTGTTGAATAATAGCTCTTTTGTAATCTTATCTCTGGTGATAAGGTTAGGTTTGTTAGTGCTTATCCTCGCAATAAAGGCAAAGTCTTGAATTAGAAAAATGTCTTGCCTGTTTGAGGATTTTACAGTAAATTAGGAGCTACAGAGACATAGCAAGTATTCAGATCCTGCAAAACTACTTTACCTGAAATACCCTCAGATGCAAGAGGGAATATAATGTGTCTGTGCTGCTAAATGGAAAGTATCTACAGAGGGGACATGTTGCTGGATGAATTGCTCATTTAATTAAAAATGGACAAGGCATAATGCAGGATTTGCTTGATCTGACTCTACCCACCTTGAGTTTTAGTACTGTTTGAAGCCACTTCTAAAGATGTGGTTGAAGATGGAAGATTTTTCCAGATGCAAAACTTCTGGTAGAGTCAAGTCCTGCATGGGAAATACAAAGAGAAGGAAACTTACTAGGTCTTTAATATGCATAATAAGAATATTTAGGGTGCAGCTTAAACAATCTTTAAAAAAAAATTTATATATTACAGTTCTGTAATATATAGTTTTGAAGCTTGCCTCAGAATTGAAGGCAACTTCTAGCTAGGAAGGGTGAGGAGGAGACTCCTCTGAACCAACTGTTCTGTAACTTGCCCACATTTATAGTTTCTTGTCCTGGCCTGCCACGAGTGCTAAAGGCTCCTGTTTCTGGCAGGGCACTGGGGGGGCTGAGGCCAGGGCTGGGTGTGCCAGGAGGTGTCACCCACCACGGGCAGGTGGGAGAGGCCACAGAGTTTTGGTCATTCCATGTGTGAAGTCTGCAACGGTTTTAGTGTTCACCTGTGCTACAGTAATAGCAATTCTTGATATTCAAGCATTTTAGCTGTTTGTTTCTTTTTCTTTGTCAGCATCATTAACATTTCATTAGAAATGTAAATGCTTTTTAAAGTTTTATTTTAGCATTTGTGTTGTACCTTTTGGCTCAGTTGTT
Source organism: Petroica traversi (assembly GCA_025920805.1). Taxonomy (NCBI): domain Eukaryota; kingdom Metazoa; phylum Chordata; class Aves; order Passeriformes; family Petroicidae; genus Petroica; species Petroica traversi. The sequence continues at coordinate 3,250,212 of JAHLSL010000055.1, forward strand.
AAGTTACCTGTCTCGTTTTCCATTTTTCATTTGCATTGTATGTTATTTATGTATCTTGATTTGCAGCATGCTTATTTTTGTATCGTTTAATAAATTTATTTTAAGCTGATTTTTATTGTACTTTTTTTTCTCTCAATGGAGAACAGACTTGTTCAAACACATTTTTTAGATTGAAGTTGAGATAGTGAGCACTCCATTCTGGAAAAGTAGTGGAATAAGCAGGTTTAGTTAAACCAGTCATTAAAAACTTCGCTAACATTTTGTAAACATTTTGTACAATAATCTAATTATTTTTCTCTTTGAACTGTTGTCTTAGAAAGTTGAAAGCAAAAATCAAAGTAGCAAAACTTTGTCACCAGGACTTTTTAAATAAAGAAATCCTGGTGCATTAGAATTTTAACATCACTGTGTATTTGTCTGGTTTTGAAGATATTGATTCAGTCACATGGGAAATGTATGGTCAATGGTGACAGTGCCAGGGTAGTAACTGCTGATCCTGAGCATTATGAAGGGAAAAAAGCAGCTTGCAATAAACCCCGTGTAGCAAGGGAGGTGGTCCAAACCCCACATTGTTTTGGTAGTGATGGTGGGGCCTGCCCGTATTGAGGATGGTCAGATTTGTTCATTTAGATTTTTCTGTAGACTGGCTTATAAACTGAAGTTACTTGTTCTGTGGTTGTAAAATTAACTGTGTGTTCGTTATACTTAAAAACATCGTACATCAAAAGAGTTTACTCTCTAAAAGCCATAAAGATGTTAGAAGGAAAAAGAGTAGTAGGTACAAAGAAAGAGCCACAGGAGGTTTACCACAGAATTATTTTGGCTCTTATATTTTGATTTTCAGCATATATTTGTCTCAGAAGACCAGTGGGTGGGAGATGAATAAAAAGACAATGAATTCAGAGGGGGGTGGGTGGGAGGGGGGAATGGATTATATTGGTTTTTTATTGCTCTTATATCTCTTGGTCTTGATACATACATGTCATTGATGCACAGTAATTTGTGAACAAAGGAATTAATTATGAGCATAATTTTTAGATAATGTTTTAGTATTCTGAAAATTGTTTGTAGGCTTTTACTGTTTTTACTTTTTTAAAATTTAAAAAAAGTCTTTCTGTAGTTTTTTTTTAAGGTTATTTCAGTGAAACAAGAATAAACCATTTCAGCAGAGTTCTTATTAGAATGACTTAATACACCTAATGATTTTCCTTCAGTGCAGAGTCTCGTTGAAGATCTGAGTTCACAAATCTACAGTGGCTGGAGGGTTGGCAAGGGGCTTTAAATTGAGTGGAAATCTTAACTAAAGCTTTTTTTTTTTATTATGCTGACATCTTGTCTGTTCCACGTTTGTCCAGTCTGGAAAGCACATGACTAACTAATACATGTAAAGACATGATTGAGTCATGAACAGCCCCATTTTCTTTCAGGAATTTGTGTCCTAGTATGTTGAATAATTTAAATAGTCTAAATTATTAAATGACCTACCTTGAATCAAGCGTGGTTTCTGGTTTGCCATTTGCTCCTTGTAGAGAATATTATTCTATTATTCTATTCTCAATACTTACTCAAGTGAGTATTGAGAATAGAAATGATCTCTTTTCTTTTGGTTTTCATGCAAGTAGGAATTGATTTTATTACTGGCATCTAATTCTTCTTTATGCAGACTTCTGGTTTCACTTGGGCACTGAGCATTTAAATATTTTTGCAAGACTTGAGTGGCACCACTCTGCATATGGTTCAGCTGCTCCTGAAAATGCCACGTGCATTTCTTCTCTGTGCAGCAGGAGTACGTAATGGTCATATCTGAGGCTGCAGCATAGCTGAATAAATCCTAGAATGGAGCTGACTGGCAGAAGTGTGGTGGGGGCAAGTTTGTTGGGTATTTTGTTTGTTGTTTTGTTTTTTTACTGGTGTAATTTAAACAGGACTTAATTGAGGCAATAAAGCTGGCAAGGATGCTTGGCCAAGGACGAGGCAGGTGGATATTTGAAGAATAATGGACACTTTGGCACCTCAGTACTGAGGCTGATGAGGAAATGGGGTTGAAGGAAGGACAAGGGGAAAAGGAAGTAATTCTAGAAAGTTTTCCTATGCTCAAAAATGTTCCAGCCAGCCATACTTTGATGTATTTTATGTGCTAGGCAGGCATGTGGGAGATCTTAGAGTCCAGCCTCCTGCTCAAAGAACTCTCTAGTGTCAGTTGGATCACATTGCTTAGGGGCTTTGGCAGTCAAGTGTTGAAAACCTCCAATAATGAGGTTTTGTCATCTGGCTGGGTGACTTATCCCAGTGCTTTAACACTTTGATTGAAGAATTTTTTTCCCTAACCTACAGTTGGAATTTTCCCCTTCTGCTTGTGATAGTGGCATCTGTGTTTTCACTGAGCATGATGACCTTACCATCATTCTGTAATCTGTTGGCTTTTAGGGAGTCCTAGAAGTGGCATAGGTAAAAATGGCCTTTGGTCAGCAGTAACTGGTATTTTCACACCCTGCTGTATTCTTCCTACTGGATTCTAAGTATTTTTTCATTTTGTCATTGAAAATGAAATGATTTAGGGATTTGAAAAGGCCAGATTCTCTTTATTTTTCTACTGAAGCCCAAGAGGCTAAATGCAAACGTGGAAGTGTGTTATTTGCTGAGGGATGTCATGTTGCTGTTAGGACCCCTTGTGATCAGAGCGCTTGTCAAAACAATGACCTGAGAACACAAGTGGAGTGATAGGAAGAGATAATGTTACTCGTTTCCTGTTGATGCCATTCACTGGCCCAGCTTTTTCCTTGAGGCAGGCGACTTTATTGTTTGTTCAGGAATTACTCATGCAATAATCAGGGGTTTTTTGGACTCACAGACCTGCTTTTGGTTTATACGTAGCTTTTACTTTCTGAATGGAAAGTACATTTCACACTTCTTTTAAAGGACCTCTCTTAAAATTCTCCAACCTGTAACTATTGCAAGTCAAATAATTAAAATGTAATCTTGATTTGAGAATAAACTGTTTCGATTAAACATGTTTTTAAAAATCCATTCGTGCCATTGCAGAACAGGATTGAGAATTATGATTGAGGACATAGAGAAGCAGGCTAAAACAGCTGAGTATGTTTTGTCCCAAATACCAAGGCTGAGAGGAAATAATGTGACTGTTTGCAGTGTTTAAAGACAAAAACATGGAGGCAGAAGATTTGTTTAAGGTAATAAATATATCCAGTACAAGGAAACCACAATGGGATGCATAGCCTAACAATTAGAATAAGATTTTTAGAAACTTGTTCCTAGTATTTAGAAAGAACCTTCACAACAAGAGTAGAGTGCAAGTGTCTGGTAAGATTTCCTCATTTTACTTTCAACCTGCAGGGTGGAGTCAGTCTGTTGCTAGTGCAGGTGCCCTAGTCCTTTGAGAGCAAAGTCCTTTCTTTTGGCTGTAATTCCAGTTCCAAGTCCTGTATTTAGGAGTGAACTGTCACCCACAAATTGTGATGTGCCTACAGGCTGGGAAGCTAGAGCATTGCCCCGCTCTGCTCTGTTGTGTGGATATCAGTGGTGTCAACAGGTCCTTGAAAAGGCAGACATCCTTTTGTCCTGTCTGCTTAACACAGCTGTGTCACTAAAGCACCCATCAGCATTCCACTTGATTCATGTGACTGTCGTTGATCCCAGTCCTTTGGTCCCAAATCTTGCACTGTTAGTGATGTCTATATCCATTACTTCAAAGGCTCTTTTTTTTCCCCCTGCATCCAGGATCAATGGCTTAGCGTTCATTCCCCTTTCTAAGCTTTCTGTATATGTTCCCTGTACTCTTTGTTGCAGAACTGTTAGCAGCAGGTTAGTCTTGGACAAGGCTGAAAAGGAATTTCCCAAGTAGGTATAACATTTGAGATAGTTCACTGCAAGAATTATTTTACTGTCTTTTAACTTTCAGCTATCATTATTTACTGAGAAAATGTTTCATTGCTGGTGAGAAATGCTGAAAAAGTTTAACAGTGGCATAAGGGAAACTGTTTTGAGAGGGTCATTTTCTTACATAACTCGGATGCTTTGGACATAGCAGCAACATTGGAGTATTTCCATCTAAGCTGCTGATGACAAATGAATGCCACCTAGAAATTAAAATTTATCTGGTCTCCATCTTGTGACTTGAAGGGTGGAAGTCTTCATGCTTTAAATCTTCACCTTGACCTAGTAAACTTTTTGTTGAAATGGTTAATCTTACTAATCAACTTACCATGGCTTTGTCATATTGTTCATGGCCAGCAGTAATACCTTTGGTCATCCATGACAGGAATCAGGCTGGGTTTTTCTATGACTCACTCTTGTTCACAGCTCTGTGGAACTGCCAGATTCACTGTTATTCACTACTGCTATTCTAATGCTTTCTTTATTAGGTGTTCAAAAACTTCTCTTGCTGGCAGAGTTTATGAGTTTATGTATGTCCATGAAAGGTCTTCAAAAAAAAAAAAACAAACAAAAGTGAAATCAGCCAACTTCACCTCTTAAGTCTAGTGAAGGATGATTAAATTCTCACTTGATATTTTGGGGGTCTTGTCAGTGATGTGCTTAATTCTGTCGTTTCCAAAAACATAAAGTGTGATAATTCATTGGTACCAGAAGAAATTGGAAACAGCAGGTGGAAGCAAGCATGGCCAAGCTCACTGTAATCTAGTGAAGGCAGCTTTGGTACTCAGTTTTCTCTCTTCTTCCCAATATTTGTATCTTCTGAAATCAGTATAGTAATCCCCAAAATACAGGCATGGTGATGGGTATACCCATTCCGACACGGATATGCAACAAAGGATAAGACATCCATCAGAAAACATTAGTGAGTAGCTCTTGAGATCAGCTTCTCCTGTCAGGCTCTTCTGTTTGTCCATGCACACATGTGAAAGAGCATGGAAAGCTCTCTAGTCCCATCATTATCATCTGAGCGCTGGTGAAGCTTCAGCATTAGGTACTTTTGTACTAGAGCCATCTGTGTTGAAGAATTCAGGGTGTTCATGGGTGTCTGTGACAGCAATCTTGGCTGGGCCCATCTTAGTACCCATTCTTGACGCTTCATACCAGGCATTTTTTTCCTGTAAGCTTCTTCCAAGTAAAGAGATGTCTGTTCCTAGGATCCTATAATCTAATACTGATGGAGTCAATGGCTCTGGATCTTGAGCTCTGGTTTCTGTGGGTTTGTTTTTTTTTTTCTGTGTACCACTTGAACCCAGCTTATTGTTAGTATCGGTTTTATCTGCTAGAAAGGGGAAATACAAATCCAGTCTGCTTCCCACAACGTTTCCGGCTGTCCTGCTCCTGATGGTGGCAATGGAAAGGAGAAACTTTCCCATCCACACACTGTGGACATTCTTATGATCCTATATAATATTTTCTAGTAAACTTGAGTTTGAATTCCCTGATTCTGGGGGAGAGGCTTGTGTGCAAGGATCCAATTACACTTCACTTTTTGTGACCCACTCTCCAGCTCTGCAGATCAAGTCCTGGAGCCAGGATTAGTGAATGGTTGTTTCTTCAGCCTCCATCAGGGGAGGCAGAGGTGGGAGTGGGGCAGTTCAGGAACATGGCTGGCCATAGTAGCCTTGGCTCACCCTGTGGGGTTTGCACATCTCAGGAGTGGAATAGATGGCCATGGTCTCCCTGAAGGAATCTGTTACAGAAGGTAAGTTTCACTTACTCTAGTAAACATTTTGTTTAATTGCTTCACTCTTAATTAATCTTAATTAAATAGTCTTATCTGTAATTTAAACAGCATCAGTTTACTAATACTCTAGAATTAATCAATAGTCAGAACTGTAATAACTGCAAATACCCAGAGAGTGTTGCTGTGAAACAAGGTCCCTGCTTCAGTCACTTGCCATCGTCAAGGGCTGCTCTGTATTCCAGGCACTTGAGTAAAACCAAACATAGTGTGAAGCAGCCTATACTTAGGGAATCACAAGCTATACTGGAAACATGGATTATTTCAAATTTCATTTACAAGATTCTAAATCTCATTTAGCATTTGAAATTTAGAATAATTATATGTAATAATCTCTGATCATGTGTTGGCTGAATTAATTGTAGAACTGAGCTCAGTCCTATCTGTGACTCTTGCTTCGTTCTGTATGAGTCAAAGGATATTTTTGGACACTTGAAGAACTTGCACCTCCTGCCTGATAGTGTTCAGGGTGAATTCACAGGTAATGTGATGTTGTTTTGAGGAGTTGCCAGTGTTATAAACTCTTTCCAGCAATTTCTGTCACTTAATGGCCATCTTATGAGCAAGAGGTTGGTGTTCGAAGAGATGAACTGTCGTGTAGTCTGTCTTTCCTGACAGACTGACATTTGTTCTCAGGCTGAAGAAAGGATCTTGGTGTCAAGAGAAATCTTTGGTGTATATATTTGGTTTAATTATTTCTTACATTCAGCTACATGCACAGCTTCTGTGACAAGTTTCAAGACTGAGCTACTGGTGCAGGCTTGTTTGAATGTTCGTGCTCCTGTGTTTGAACTGAACTTAGTCAAAACTCCTTGCTCTGTTTTTAAACAGATTGTAAACAGACACTTTTAGGAGCATTGAATTTTTTTTGCTAGTGTCTATTAGCTAGTTCAAAAATGTAGGAAGTTTGAAGGAGAAAATGACTGGCTTTATTCTAAAAGATTGGATTTGGATTTGAAACAGTGCGAGTAGTTGAATTGCAAGAAGACATTTAAATGCCTACTGGGATTTTGCCCAGCTTTAAGTAAAAATAACTAACCAGTGTGCTGGCTTGTCTGAGGGTTTTGCAGCTCTAGCAGCACAGTTGGTTTAGAGCTGCTTTGTGTTGGATTCATGAAAATACAGCCTCTTGTGTGGCTGCAGTCTAGACAGCACTCATGGGAGAAGCAGCTTTCAGTATTTCAGTAGATGCATGGGTTGTATTTGAGCAGGACTGCTGGAAACTGGAGGGAGGAATAAAAAAAAAAGCGTTTTGTTAGTCTGTTAGTTTGGTATCAACAGCACAAGCTGAATAGATAATTGCTGTGCAAATGGCATTTCAAGTTAATTCCACCAGGGAGACTCCAGAAATAAACTCCGTGGTAGCAGCTTTGAAAGTCACTTGTGGCAGCTTTGAGTCCAAAAATAAACGCTGCGGCCATGGCTCGTAAAACTGAAGGAGCTGGGTATCGTCTTCTGTCCCCAGCTGTGAAAAGGGAGGACCTTGCACCATCTAGAGGAAAAGAAAGGGCAGTCAAAGGGTTAGAAAAGGGACTGGGGAAAAAAGCTGACCAAAATCTCGTTTCCTGTGTTAGTTTTAGAACATGGCAGAGTAGATATCAGCAGATTCTAAAGTTATTTTTGCACTTTCGTTACATTACGTGAGGAAACGAGAGTCAGCAGTGCAGAAAATAGCCTAAAGAGGTGGTGGCAGTCAAGAAGAAATGAAAGTTTTATGGAACAGATACCTGCGTTCCACTTTTAGATCCATCCCTCGTTTCTTTTTGTCCTTTTAGGGACTACTTGCATTCTAGTTTCAAAGTTGAAACTCCAAAATTGATTTTGTGCAGGTTCGAGGGGTTTTTTTCTGTTTGTTTTTACTTTTTTTTTTTTAAACCTTACATGATGGGAAAAAGCTGTCTAGAGGCTGTGCTTCAGCGTAGGTGAGTTACAAGTTCAGTGTCTGAAAACTGGATGACTAAACTGTTTACTTGGTGCTTTGGATTTACTTTTTGTGGTATATGTAAGTCAGCACTGCTGTTTCAGAGTTTATATTGGCATCTTGGGTTTCAGGAATTGTTTTCTCTTGATAAAATAAGCATCTAAAAATCTGCAGTTCTTCCAAAGAGCTGGAGGAGGGATTGCTTTTTGCTGTGTACCCCAAAGACCCTCATCAGGGCATCAGCTGAACAGTGCTACTGTGAAAGCAAATTCCTGTTGATTTTGGAGCTTTTATTACTTTATGGAATCACTCGTGGCTCATGTAAATGCTTTGCTCCTGCCTTCCTTGTCAGTCGTTGGCCATTTGCAGAGACTGTGGAGATGTGCAGAGGGTGGAGCAGTCGGGCTGTTCCCACTGTGGAGCTTTAATCCCCGTTTCCTAGACGGGCGCTCACCTTGGGCAGATTAACAACCTATTTTCTGCCTTTCCGAGCTAATGCGGCTGAGCCGGATTAGCTGTGCCGTGTGCTGGGAACAATGGATGGCGAGCTGGGCGTGTGGGGGGGCTCCTGGGCTCCTGTGTCCCTGCCAGACAGGCTGGGTGGCTTGCAGGAAAGCACAGAGCCTCCTGGCTGGAGCGGTGTGCTGTGTGGAAATGCCAGCTGGCAGATTGTCCGGGTGAACAGGGAGCTGTGGAGCTGTGCTGTGTCACCCTCGGGGCGGGCGCAGGTGCCCCAGGGAGGCAGCCAGGGTGTCACATGTGCACATCAGCTGTGCTCAGCACCGGTGGGGATCAGTGGCATGGAGAAGTGTGCCTCGGGGACACTTCACACGAGCTGGGCTGATGTCCCTGGTGTGCTCTGTGCTGGTGAAGAGCTGCAGGACTGTATTCCGATTGCTGTGCAGCTCTCCTGGGGCTGGGAGCCTCGTCAGGAGCCCGGGGGGGACACGTAACGCAGAGCTCTGCTTACCTGGGAACCATTCTGAGGTGCCAGTGCATCAGGCCCTGGTTTTATAGTCACCTGTCATTAGGGATGTCAGGAGCTGAAATTCAAATCCCTGTTTACCCCTATGCTGTGCAGGGGAACATTTAAAACTTGGTTCTTCAAGCCAATTGGCCAGAAGGACAGGATTCACTGGAAGGATGCACTGTGCCCCGTTTTAAGCACAAAAAATGGGATGTGAGAGTAGAGTGGTGTGCATGTTCTCAACCAGCTCTACTCTCTCTTCGTAACTGCTCTTGTATTTGAGAGTCTCCTGTCAGCACACTTGTTCTGGTGCACAGTAAAGGTCAGATATGGCAAAGTTCCTGAGAAACAATGTCCATTCAAACCTTTTTTCTCTCAATGTGTTGAACATCTCTTCGGAAGGATAACCTCTGGCATCATCCCTAAATATCATGGAAGGACCATTGGAAAGTTTAGGAGAGTTGTTTATTTATCCTTGTTTGCATTGCCTTGAGCAGCACTATTATAAACTATAGGCCTTGACTGTATTGCTCAGCCACCTGGAGAAACATAAAGTTAGAAGTAGTATTTTTTTTTTCAGAATGTTAATTCTGTAATGTTTTCAAAGAAATTGGAGGGGGTGGAGTGTTCTCAGGAAGCAGGACGCAGTAGGAAATGAAAATCCAGATTCACTGACCTTTTTAGCTAAGAGCTTCTCATGAAATTAATCCAGCTTTGAGCTAAATTAATTTTTTCTGAAGGATTTGCTTTCCGTACATGCACAGCTGTTTGGCTTTTCCGTCCTGACCCAAGTTCAGTGCAGGGCAGAGGCTCTCCCTGCTGTGCTGGAGGCCCTGGAGCCGCAGCAGAGCCTGTGGTGACAGGGACCGAGCACGGCCCTGGTGTGCTCAGCTGCTTATGTTTGGTTGTTCTGCATTAACAATGAAGGCAGAAGGTGTCAGGCCACTCTCCCTTCACCACGAGGGAACTGTAGCAGTACATTCTGAGCCTCAGTTTCCCTTCTTAGTGCCAATAACAATGTCCTGTGCTCTCTCTGAGCAATGTTTGGAGAGGTCTCCACTGCATGGCTTTAGAGCCAGGCAGTTCTAGACATGCTTGTCTTCAGTTAAAAAAAAATCCTCTAAATTGGTCTCTGTAAAGAGAGAAGTGGTTCTACCATGTTATGTCTTGTTACGGGCATTTGTTAGCCATCATGAGATTATTGAAATAAAGTCTGGATTTGGGTGCACAGCTCAAGTAGGAAAAACTGGTTTTTTACAAATACTCCACCAAGGCAATTCCGAGCCTTTCAGACCGCTTGGATGTGTTGAAATGTCACTTGCAATAAATAATGTCAGCATATTAATACTGAAATAAAACTTTTTATTAAGTTTTTCAAGTTGTTGCACTGAGAAATTGAGAACCAACCCTAAAGTTGTCATGTCTTGCACGAGTGGTTTGTGCTTGCAGAGAAGAGGGGCACAGCCCTGCACTTGCTGTGTGCTGGGCCACGTGCTCCCTGCTGCATTTCCTGTGCATCCGTCCATGTCAGCACTGCTGCTCAAAGGAGTGCTTTGAAACTTTAAAATATCCAGGCTCAGGAGATACTTAAACAACTGCAGTAGGAAGGCTTTGGACTAGGAGTCACTTTGACACTGAGTTTCCCTTTGTAACTGACAGTGATGTAGCTCATTCAGTTTGTCCATTTGAGGTTTTGCAATATTGTTTTTTCTCTTTCATTTTTGCCTTTCGGTCCCCTGTGTTTCTCTGAAATATCTGCTGCAGCACTGTGACTTCCTGCCACTCTGAACTCCAGCTGCTTCCTTCCTTTAACCTCAGTGCAGTTCTTAAGCAACAACAGTCTTGATTTTTCTCTCTTGAGCTGCTCACATCCTCACCCACAGATTCACAGAACCAGAAGTTGGAGAGGTACTTCTGGAGGTGTTGGTCACCATCTCTGATGTGAAGCAGGACCTGCATCCTTCATAGCTTTGTCCAGCTGAGTCCGAGACCTCTAACACCTACAACTTGATGGGGAAATTGTGTTTCTGATTTCTATTGCTAAGTGACACGAGTATTTCTTAGGAACCTTTCCTTGCTGGTTTCACTGCCTGGATAATGAGGATTGTACCCAGTGCTCCGGAGAGAGTGCTGTACAGAGAGGGTCTCATTGTAGCTGCGTGAGCAGCTGAAGAGAGCTGCCGAGTTCTCTGCTTCAGTGCATGCAGGTTTTCTCTCCTGTTTCACAAAAGATGCACCAGTTTCTGCTCTGGGTTTGATCCTGCCATGCAGCTGTATGGCAGCGTGTGATCCATCCAGCTCATGTAAAGCAAAGGGAGTCCATCCCTTCTCCTTTTATTCAATTTTCTTAGTTAGGGAAGTATGTGCAATTGTAAAAGGTAATTCATGGCTGCTGGGTTGAAGGTGAGCTGTGTTTCTAAACATGAGGGGAAGCTTGTGTTCACCGTGCAGTTATCGAAACACCAACACTGAATGTTCATGAACCATTCGGTGAGAAACTCACTGGCAGTGTCTCTAAACACTTAAATTAGTTGCCTTATGCCCTACTTAGTTTGAGTGGATAGAGCTCATCCGTCATCTTCACTATTTTTTTCTCCCCCGTGGTTAAAAATCTCAAAATCGTATGTTTGCTGCTGCCACTTCAGAGTTTCTTTTGCTTTTTTTTTTTTTTTTTTTTTTTTTTGTAATGAACCTGTTATTTCAAGCTAGTAGACTGTGAGTTCTGGGTAGAGAATTTGTACTTGACTTTGTGGCAGCCTGAGTGAGATTCTGCACAGATAAAAAGCTTATGGTAGCAAGTGCTGTTCACATAGTAAGTTTTTCTCACTGTAAATTATAACCTCTTACTTGATGATTCAGTCTATATACTGCTTAGATTAATATTCTCTTGCAAACTAAGGAAGATCCACAAGATGCTTGTGGAGATGGTATATTCTTGTTTTGAGTTCAAAATGTATTTTGTATTTGCAGATTCTTAAATTTTATTGAATTCACTTTTTACATGAACTCAATAAAAATTCTGTTTATGTCTGTCTTCTGAACAATTTCATTTCATACCTTATACAATTTGTTACTTTTTTGGCCTGGACTATGCTGCTGTTACAGTAGGGTGCAGTTATGGGGTCAAGGTGTGTTTTGTTGGTAGCAAATCCAGTGTAATTCTTCCATACAATCATTAAAGTCTCTCTAGAAGCAGGAGGAAGTTGTCCCAAGAGGATTTTTTCAGCTGTGATGAGCACACTTGGCTTCTTTTAGCTTGAGTTCACCTTTGACCAGCTTTGGATAATTACTCTGCATTAGCTGGCCTGCTAAATTGGGTTCCTCCTGCTTTTTGTATCCCATTACTTCTTGTGTTGGACAACAAGCAAATTTCCTTCTGAGCTAAACAAGCAGAGATCTTTTTGTCTGGACTTGTTTATCTTTTTGTTTTGATCTGTCAAGAAGTTCAGTTTTACGGTAAAGTAACCTTTGATTTTACTTGAATTATCGTAAGGAAGGAACAGCTTTGACCTCTCCCAGATTTCTGAGAGCTGTGATCTAAGATGACTATGTTACAAAGCCTCAGGAATCTCCAAATTACATTTTGTCACCTCATTAAAGAAAACAAAAATGGCTTTTTAGCAAAATGTTCAGCTGAATCCAGGATTCTGGGTTCTGACTGCACTTGGAAATTGTTTTTTGAAGAAAGGAATGCGTGCTATTTTTATTTTATTAATATATATTTGCATTTCTCAGAAGCATCAAGAAGGCCAGCCAAAATTGTCAGTTACCTCTGAAATGGTTTTTATGGAAGTGTCCTTTGCTCATCCCAGATCCTGAAATATCATCCCAGGCTAGATCCTGAAAAGGGAGAGTGTTCAGCACCTGGAGGACCTGAAACATGGGAGCACTGCCAGCCCTGTGTGCTGGTGGGGCCCCAGCGGCTTTTCCCTCCCTGAGGAGAACGCCTGAATCATCTCGATGAAATGTAGAGATTATCAAACAAAATTCCCCTTTCACACCTGCACTCAGTCTGCTGCCTGGTGCCTTTAACATGCTGTCTCTGCTAGGGGGTTTGGATTTTGGTGTGGCTGTGGTGTTTCCTATGGAAAGCCAGCGAGCGTGGCTGGGTGGTTGCTGCCCCGAGCTGGCCTCGCTGATGCAAATCTGTGTGTCCATGACACTGCAGCAGCAGAGCCCAGCCCTGCAGGGTGCTCCAGCAGCTCATCCCAGAGTCCTGCAGCTCTGCTGCTGAGCCAGGGCTGGAGAGGGGCTGAGCCCAGCGTGAGGAGCTGCCTTTGGGGTGGGAGGGCTCAGCTGGGCTTGCTGGCTCTGCCTCCCATGCAGGGCCCTGCTGACCTTCTTAGGCGTCTTGGTCACTGGTTTGGGTTTTGGCAGAAACTCTGAGCAAAAAAAACTGGTGGGAGGAATGGAATCACTAAAGGCCTGTCCTCTCTGACACTGGCAGGGAAGGTCTGGGGTGTGTTGTCAGGCTTGCCACAGTTCATGGTGGTGCAGGGTCAGAGCTGAGAGAGCCTGACCAGTGGCCCAGTCAGGTTTAGTGACAGCCCAGGAGGGCACAACCCCTGAGAAGGGAGGGAGCCCTACAGATCTTAAGGCTTACAGCCCTCATAATGCAAACTGAGAAGGAGCTACAGAAGTTTGTGGGTGCTGGAGTGAGGGTGTCTCTGTGTCCCCTTTGTATTTCCATCCTGGCCTTTGTGCCTCCTCCTTATCCCTCGGTCTCTCTTTGCGTCAGTGCATATTTGAGGTGTAAAAAAAACAACAAGCAATCCACGGCTTTGGTTTAGAAGAGGCGCAGATGTTGGCTCGCCTGTGGCCCTGTGAAAACACGGCAGTGTTCTTGCAGAAATCTGTGGGAGACTTGCTTGTGGGTGGGGATTTTTCATTTTGTTTGTTTCTCCTCCTTGTTATAGAAGGTCAGTGCAGCATCAGTTCCCTCCTTTATCTCTGTTACTTGGCTGGTGGCAGAAACGGAGCTTTGTAGACTCAGAAAGCAAAGCAGCATTTGGAAAGTTTGCTGGAAATTACTGTGAAATGGTGCCTAGTGGCTGTGTCAGTTTATGAAAGAAGCTGATGTGGATACTTAAAACCATCTAGCTTGTCATTTTTGGCTCTTGTTAAAACCGACAGAGTTGTTATAGCCAGGATGTATTAAAAATATGCGTAGGACAAGGTTGGTGTACCCTGCCGGTGTCATTTCTTACTAGAGTTAATACAGCTGAGAAAAAACACTACTTACAAGAGACTTTACCTGTGTTGTGCACTAAGCCCATATTTATCTCAAAAGATCCAACTTTGTGTGTCTGTAAACTTTGCTTATTATGTAACAGAATTGCTTAAAATGGTTTATTTGAGGAAAGTTTATATATGCAAGGATAATCTGTAATACATAGTAAAAAAGGTATCATCTCTTATGCTGACATAGATTTCTCCTGGCATTAGGAATCTTCGCAGATAATAAAAAAAAATCTTACTTTTGCAGAATGAGTTTGCCTTATGAGGAGTTCATGGTTTTATGGATTGTGCAGAGCGATGCTGTCTGTGCAATTCAATACTTGGTGTCATTGGGCAATTGAAAAGAGAAATATGGTTTGCCCATAGAGCAAGGCTCGTAATTTTTACCCCAATAGAGCAGAAATTCATGGGTTTTGGTTCTTTTACTGTCCTTCATGAATTCAGCTTTGGAAAGACAAAATCTTGCAGTATTGGTAGCAAAACAAGCTGTACTGCAAAACGTGGCCAGGCAAGGAGATACAATTAATTCATAAGCACTGGACCAACTGGCCATGCTGGATTTTGTTTCTGGGGAAAGAAGATCAGTAAACTGGAACTTAATCTCTCTTTGTAGGTGAAGTCTGTGATAAATCTGCTGTTTGCTGCCTACACAGGGGATGTGTCTGCACTCCGGAGGTAAAAACCAGTGGGTGTTTGGGAATAGAAATGCTGCTTGTTTGGTTCCTGCTGGTGGTGTTTTTTCAGGAGCATGCACATGCTCTGTGTCTGTGCTGGGGACACTGAGCTGCATGAGCTAGAGATTGAATATGTTCACCCAAAACCCAACCAAAAGACCCAAACCTAACCATCAAGAAGGTACCTTCACACTATCCTGAATCCCATTGTGCTCCGTTTCTCTGGATCACAGTAAAATAATTTCTTTAAACAATTTTTTGTAGCAATGGCAAAAAATTTTACCTGTACTCTCACCTGCTTTAATCTTCAAATTCTGAAGGTGCCACAAAAATTCAGGCTGGAAAATGTACATTGTTACTGAACAGGTTAGAACATCTAGATTTGCTTTTTAAATCTGGAAGAGAATCATGATTAGTGTGTAGTTTAACTCTGCTGTTCTAGAGCACTGTAGTGTGAAGCAAGAACTCTCCCACTCCCTTAATGCTCAGGATTTTCAAACTTGGGAGACTTCCTGGGATTTTCTCACCAGGTATAAATTTACTTTGCCTTATGTGGCTTAGCTTGTCCATGTACAATTTTAAATCAGGTATGTTGACTGTTATGCTTCCTGCAAAGATGTTTTATTTTTCTTCTTGACAACTAAAGAACAGAAAGAAAGTTAAGCACTATGCTGTTTTTTAAAGCCAAAGCCCCTTTTCATTATCAGCAAAGATAGGATGTCCTGGTGGTGCTGCTTACATCCTCTTGTGGCAGAGTAATACTGCTCAATGCTAGTTTTGTTACATGTTTTAATTAAGACTTGCCTCTGCAATCTTTTTTTTTGTTTGTTTTTTGTTTTTTAAGGTTTGCTCTGTCAGGAATGGACATGGAGCAAAGAGACTATGACTCACGGACAGCCCTGCATGTGGCAGCTGCAGAAGGTACTGTCTCCTCACACAGCATTGGCAGTCTGTCTGTCTGTCAGCTTGCTCTAGAACATCCTTTCTGTCTCTGTGCATACCTGCTTTTGTCTGTACACACATGGGTATAGAGAAGTACATGCTCTCATAAAACTGCTTTTCCTGTAGGACACGTGGATGTTGTTAAGTTTCTACTGGAAGCGTGCAAAGTGAATCCTTTCCCCAAAGACAGGTGAGTGGTTTTTTGCTGGTTTGGAGGAAAGATGCTCCAGTAACACTTTCCTAGTCCCCGTGAGGAGAGGTGCCTGTCAAATGAGAGTGGAATGTATTGAGCCAGTCCACTGAAGCGGGGGGATGGGATCCTGCTGGTTCTCTGTAGGTTCTGCAGACAGAGCAGGAATGAAAAATGAACCACTAAACCCATTATTTGAAAGGTTATGCTCAGCTTAATGAAGCAGTTCCACGGTTACTGAACTGAGTGTGGTCTGTGTGCTGAACTGTTAGTGCAGTATGTAAAGAACTGGATTTGTGGTGCTTTTTGGCTCTGTGCTTAACGTGCTGATTTTAAAAATACTGTGCTGCTTTTCGTAGGTGGAATAACACTCCTATGGATGAAGCTTTACATTTTGGACACCATGATGTTTTTAAAATTCTTCAAGAATATCAGGTCCAATACACGCCATCAGAGGATAACAACGATGGGAAGGAGAACGGAACGGTTCATAAAAATCTGGATGGCTTACTATAATCATCTTCAGCTAGATCCTAAGAATCAAATCACTTACCTATTTAATTGTGGTATGCATAAGTAATGAAGAGCGTGTGTGTTTCTATCTGATAGTGGTATATATTTTACAGAAGTCTCTGTTACTTCAGTGTTACGTTACAGGAGTTTCTATACGCACAGGACAAATCCAATCTCTTCAAAAGAAACAAAACCAACTAAGAATCTCCCTCCATAATGTGAGCAATATTACCTCATGCTGCATATAATTGATGTATAAAAATATTTAGCTGTTGTTGGCTTTACTGTGCACTACTTAATTTATTTTTTTGTGTTCTATGTGAACTCTAGTCTATGGTCAAGAACTTTTCTGCTGAATTTTTGTTTCTTTAGCCCTCTGTTTCCAGTATGGCCAGGATGAGCCAGAGTACTGTCAGGTATGAGCGTCAGTGAGGTTTTTTGAAAGCTGAGGATGCTGATGTAGATTTAGGCTGGGTGTGTTAAGTAAGGATCTGCACTTATCTTTGGGAAAAAATAGAAAAAAGAATTCCACACAACCTTGTTTACATAATATAAATATCACAGAGTGTATAGGTCTTGACACTTGTCAATGGTCTAGGCTTGTTCTTAGATATAGTCTTGTCAGGGAATGTGTTTCAAGGTTTGTTTGACCAAATGGCGTAGGGGAGTGTGACTTGTAGCACTGGTGTGTAGTGGGATTTTTGTTTTGGGAGCTTTTCTCTCCGTTCCCTTTGTCTTGCCTCCCTCCTCTCTCTCCATGTTCAGCTGCTAAAGTACTTCCCTGTGGCCGGGGAACGCGGGTGCTTCCACTCCATGCAGGTGTTCCTTGCAGGTTTATTTGCACTACAGCAGAGCCCCCGGGGGGGCTGCCAGGTGCTGCTCCTGCTGTGGCTGCACCAGGAGCCAGAGAGGGCAGTGGAAGTGCTTGAAAGGCAAAGAACCAAACCAAATCACGTCAATCTGAGCTCATGAAGGCTTGTGGTAAGGAACACGGATGGAGTGAAACAGCTTTAAGGAGCATAGAGCAAATCAAAACAGGAGCAGAGCAGGAGATAAGCCAGGTTTTGGGGTATGTTCTCTTCTTGCACTGCCAACAACCAGGGAGCAGGATATTGCATCACTGGGATTCCCCTGGTGTAGGACAGGAGTTCAGCACCAGGAGCACAAGTAAGTAAATGCCTTTTGTGGTGAACTGTGGCACTCATTGTCTTGCCACTGCAGCCAGCATGGCACATGCCCTGTCATGGAAAATGTAGATGCAGGTATTTGTAGTTTGCAGAAGTCAGTATTGCCACAGCTCCCTGTCCCATGTGCAATTGCTTCTGCCAGTACTGTGGCATAAAACCTCAGAAGTGAGCAGTCACTTAAGATATTCACAAGACACTGCTGTTGGACGTAGGCAAGGATTTTAGCACAAGAGTTTTATGCAGGAATCATTTAGCACATGGAAAAGGAGACTGTGCTTGAGAATTGTGTGTATGGTGGTTTTTATCCTAGCACATAGTGTACAAGTCATTAGTAGATCTCAGAGTTCAAATTTTCTGTGTTTTGGCACCAAAATCCTCCTGAAATAATGCCCAAATTCGTCCTAGAATGGCCCAAGCACTTTATAAAGATGATCTGAACCACACTACCCTCCTTTAGCAATGAGTACACTAAGGCTTGGAGAGACCTAACTCCTCCAGACCGACCCAGCAGGTCAGTGTAGTTGAGAATAAATCCTTTCAAGTACCTGTACAGTCTCTCGTTTAAATGCCATACTGCCTCCCTGCAGGGAGGACAAGCCACGTGGAAAAGTGCTTGGTACTCATCACAAGCAGTGACTGTCTTCATCTTGATGAAACCTTCAAAGAGTCTGAAAGTCTAAAGCCCTCAAATAGCATCTCGAAGCTGGCTGGCATGGTTATCAAACACTTTTTCTCAAGAATCCTACTGTTCTTAAGCTGGTTGGGTTTGTTTTTTGGGGTTTTTTTTTTTTGTTCTTCTGAAGATCAGCTATTTTTCTGAAGGCTTTTAACCCATTCTCTTCACATCCTGTGTCACGGCCACGCCTGTTGCAACCAGGAATGAAACAAAATGGCCTCTGGCTCTTTGTTGAGCTACATCAGTCTCTGGGCAGCACAAGGCAACAGATTTATGGGCTTCAGTATAAAGGAGTATTTTTAGATGAATCCTAGTTCAGAATTATGAATTTCAGTGCTAATCTTCCCTATCTTTCCCCTATTACAATACATCCTGTAGCTTCTCAGAAAAATACCTGATTTAGCTTTATTTAACTGACATTGCATTGTTCAAACTGGCATTTTTAAACATAGGTATGTTATATAGTACACATAATATAAACAAACCAAAACCAAAAGAAGGATTTTAACTGAGCTAACATTGAAGATCATAGCTGTCCCTAAACTTAATTCTTTCATACTGAGTGCTTTTAGCCGGTCTTAGCTTCAGTGCATTTTTGCTGGTTAGTTTTAGTATTTTCTCATTGTGAGAAGATGGATTATTTTGTAATGTCCAATTCAGCGATGCAGCTACTTAGACATGGCGTTATTTATAAGTATAAATATTTGCAGTACATTGGTTTGGCTGTTTATCATTCATGACACTGACAGTAAATAGCTTTTGGTTACCTTCTCCAACGCTGACTTCCTTATGCTCCAAAGAGGATTCCCCCACTCCTTTGTTTTTATGTCATATATGTTTCTTCTGTATCACAACCTAAAATCATTCAGCTAACTTAATGCTTTGTACTCAGAAATATTGTGGTAGTCATAGCATTAATTAGCCTTTGTGAACAAATGTATTGTACCAGATTTTTTTTGCTTCAGAGCTGGACTATCCGTGACTATACTTACTGGCAGTGTACTTCTGGTCATTGTAACTGACTGGGCTGATCTTGACTTTTAGATTCATTCATGGGAAACTGCTAGAAATACATTCATCACTGTCTAGTCCCCACAATACAGAATCTAAACTTGAGCTGTACTGGTTCTGAAAATGAAAGTTATTTATTTTAAGAAATAAAATCCAGATAGTGTTGCTTTTTACAGCATAATAAATGGAAATACCAAGGTGCTGATGGTGCTGGTGGTTTTATTGGTTATCTGTAGGAGTGCCATTGAAATAAGTCTTTGGTCATGGGGGAAAGGCTGTCCTGGAAAACCTTCTCTGGTCATTTCCATTGTGCAAAGCATAAAGGAAATCAGAATGAATTTCTCTAATATAGCATTTTTCTGGGTTTTTTTTGTTTATTTTGAGACCTACACTTCCAGAGCTACGTCCTTTCACTGGTTGCTTCTTGTTAATGCTGAAATTCTTAACTGGGTTGGCCAGGTACTCTCAGCAGGTGTAGCTTTCTCTTGCCTTACTCCTGCTATCCTTCATCACACCAACAGTTTCATTCCTTTATTATTCTTCTGAATGAGCAATTCATATAAAAGCCTGACAAGTGTGAGGTGAGGGATTTTGTCACTTACCAGAGAAAAACTCTGCAGCAGTGGTCCAGCTTGGTAGCCCACAAAGAAGCCATAGATTAGTTGTCCTACTGAGGACCCAAATTAGAAATTCAAGTATTGTTTATTGAAGTTTGTGTGGGGGTGGCAACAAATTAATAAACTGATACAAGGAGCGATAAAAAAAAGTTAACAGCCACCTTCTAAGAACTCTAGTACAGACTGACCTGGAACAATGCAGAGAATTAAAAGCATCAATACTGCCTTAGGCTTCAGAGCTGTAACTCTAGTTGAACAAACAAGTTTAAAGTGTGATACACAGTAGTAAAATGCTGGCAGACACATCTACTTTTTAACAGAAGTAGCCAAAACAGAGAGTGGGGACAAAAATGACAACTGACAATTCCATTCATTTAAAATATATAAAAGAATATTCAATTGAGGAAAAATCACTGCCTCTAGAACTATTGGCTATGCAAAGATGACCCTGTGAATAAGGCCACTGCTTTGAATCTCACAAAACCGAAGCATAAAAGTAATGACATGTAGAGCATGAATACAAAGCACAGCTCAAAAAACTAATAACTTGATTTTTGTGTTAGCAACAGGTACACTTCAGCTAGTTACAATAAGATAAAAGCATGAAGTCATTTCCTGTACTGTTAATCTCAGTAACTCAGGGCACCAAAAATAGGTCAGTTTGCAATGCTTTCATTTAAATTTATGTGTTAAATGCTCCAAGTCCTTTAATTTTTCCCTTGAGATTTTGCAGGGGACACATCAGTTGGGCACAAGGCACTAAACTGAACCTGTCCTTTTTTTTCCCAAACAGCAGCTGATGGATCTGGAGGGGTCCAGGGGCTGTACCTGCACAAGTGGGGTGCAGCAGGAGTGCTCTGCAGCCCCTCTGCTCAGCTCTGTGCTAATTAGCAGCCTGCACTAATAGGTACCCTTAGAGGGAGAGACCAGCTGCCTACAACAGCCTTGCCTCTTAACTGTGACTTGTTAATAACCTTCAAAAGTGCTGAGAAAAAAACCTGTTCCTCTGGTTAAAGCACAGCTTCATCCTTTAACTACATACTGCATATCCTGCAGCCATTGCTCAGCATAAACTTTTAACTTCTTCACTTTCCTGTGCCTTACCTCTAATTACAAAACCATTAACAAAGACTGTACAATCTTCTAGCTATTCAAATTATCAGTTAAATGAATGCCCTGGTTCATAATGCATGGGAAAACTGAATTCCATTCCACCTGTTTTAACCTAAATGGGGTGGTCTGTATTATTACAAAAGTTAGGAGTGACCAGATCCTCACCTTGGATTATACACCTTGTCTTGCAAGCTCAGCCATGTGCCAATGTAGCTAAGAAGTGCTCTTCAAGAGAAAGATTGTGCTAAACATCTTACACATGATTATGCCTTATGAAAACTGTGAAAATGAAATGCATGTAACATTTTGGGCCTCTGCTCTCTCAGTGGGCCATGCCCAGAAAAGCTAAAAGCACAACAAACTTTATGGATTTGATGTGGCGTGTATCTGTGGAGTGTTTCCCTTTTGTGATGCAGACAGAAATTCAAGTGTAAGTTTTCTGAACAGAACCTCTGCAAAAGAACCAGCTATTTTTTGAAGCCTTCTATGTACAGTCAACTGTTTTAAATGTTTAACTAATTCCTTTCAACAATGAATGCATGTTCCTCTCATCACTGTCATTGAGGAGCTCTCATTCCCACCCTCCTCTTCTTCCACTCTGACACGGTATCTTGCTAACTAAACAAAGATGTGCAGGTAAGGAGGCTACTCAGGCTGCTGCTGTTGATATTGCCATTAGCTGAAATTGCTGCTGGACCTTCAGGCTGAGAAACCAAAGAAGTGAAGCGTTGTCACCAAGGCACTGAATGCAGCACAGGATGCGTGAAGCAAATGGGTCATGCCAATGATGCAGGGAAAGCTCAGAGCTGAATGTGTGTACACATCTGCAAGGAGAAAAGGAAGCCTCCATCACACAGGCCAAGCCCTGGTGCTCAACTCTTTGCTAACTACAGAGCGTGACCGAGTTCTGCCCCACTCACACCTGATTCACATCTCAGCATTCAGCTGCTGGGGAGGGGAAGGGATCACTTTAATTTGTTTCTTTTTCTGAAGCAGCCCTGCAAGGACAACACTGCTCTGTTAACAGGCACCACCTTGCCAGCACTTCTCTTTGGGCCCTCCCCAGATACCCCACAGGAGGCACTCCAGTGACAGATACTCTTTCCCCCCTTGCCATTCTCCTTCCACCTGCAAGGCGCCCACAGGAAGCTTTGCTCCCCTGTTCTTCACCCCTCTCCCTGCAGACAAGTGTTAAAAACAACTGCTGGCAATCCCAGTCTAACCCTGGAACCCCAGTTTGTTTGTTTTTTTCCTTTCCATGAAGAGACGTGTTCTCGAGCATTTGTCTAAGTGTCTGAGGTATGTCTGAAAGGGGGAAAAAAGGGGCAAGGCAAGTTCTGGGTCAGCCCCAATGCTCCTGCTCCAGGCTGGTTGGTGGTACCTACCACAGTATCGATCTCAGCCGGGCCCACCATCCGAGACACCTCATCGAACTCCTCGGGAGACATGGGCAGCAGGTTCTCTGGGGACTGCAGCCTGGAGGGGTGGCTGGTGGGGAAGAGCAGGGATTAACAGTCACTAAAGAAATGAGGCACAGCTGGGCTATCCTGTCTGCCTCCAAGGCCCCACTAACCAGGCCTCTTGAGAGGAAGACCAGGCTTTGCAAAGCCAGCCTGGCTCTAAATGAAAACTCAGACTACACAGTGGTGCACATCCTAACCAAAGAAGTGTAACAAGTCTTTGAGAATGTCCTTTTCAAGACATTACCTGTCAGTACAACTCCCTGCAAGTTTCCAGGGTTTTTACCTGGTGCTTTTAATACAGCACTGCATTAATGTGTTGTGATTAGATTCTCAAAGAGAAAAGACTTGACAGGGGCACCTACAGCTAAAAATTAATGATCTTAAAAATCCAGCATTTTTTGTGGGAACTTACACTTCAGATACAGAGATTAACTCAGTCTTGATGTAGCCGTTTCCCTTGGGACCATCCAAATCCATTGGCTCTGGTGCTTCAAGGAGAAAAAAAGCTTGTGGGTTGTTTTTTTTTTTAAGCAAGTTTACGTCACATTTTCATCTTTATTGTACCAAAAATACAGCCCATGACCCAGATAATGTGCAAGTCTCTCTGTCATGCATTTTACAGCACTAAAGTTAATTTATTCCATTTTTAGTCAGTTTTTCCTGTTCCCCAATAGAAAATGGCAAAGAATCCACTCCCCTAACCAGTCATGGTCGGGGCTGTTAGTGGGAACCTATATTTCTGGAACAGCTCACGGGCTGATGTGACAGCTGAGCTGGAGGGCCAGTGGGGTTTTCAGTTTTTGATCTGATTAGGTCCCATGTTGTGCCTCTTAAAAACTACTTTTCTTAACCTTTAAGCATGGGACAGGCTGCCAGGACATTCAGGCCAACTGCTCCCTTTCTTTCCATGCCAACAGAAATTGCACAGTGCCCCAGCAGCCCAGGAACAAGACAAGCTAAAAGGTGCAAGCCCTCATAGCACTCACCCTCCTTAGGCCTGGAGTAGTATTTGCCAAAGGCATTGTCTTTGGGAATATTTGGGTAGAGGAATCTCAGTGGGTTTTCAGGAATGTTTTCAGCTGCCATCACTTTGTAATTGCGGATGATGTCAGGAAAAGTCACAGCAGAGAGCTCCTTCTTGGTGTAGGGTTCTACCGAGTGGAACTGCAGCTCTGCAGAAGAGAGAAGCTCTTAAAGATGGTTCCAACGTTTTTCTCTAGAAGCACCCAGAAAAGCTGCATCCATTTCCACAAATTATGAGTTCACATGAGCAAAAGGCTCGCCTGGATGACACCCTACAGTGCTGCAATAAATATTTAATGCTGCCAAGGGAGCATAATTGTTCTGTGGGGTGGGGAGGCATGGGGGGGATAGCACACAGTGATGGCTCTTGGCGTGTTTTGTATTCAGAGTGACTGGTGTGACTTGTCCAAGGAAATTAACTGCAGTATTTCATTAACTAATTTAGGTTGTGCTGCCTTTTTAACCTTCTTTCAGATTATGTAATTGAAGCTCTGCTGCTTATCAGGAAGTTTGTTCCAAATGCACTGCTTGAGGCTTTTATGAATCATCAAGACAGATAAGCCTTCCTGAATGTTCCAAATACTATCAACCTTCTTTTTGCTTAACTTTTGAATGTCTCAGGTGTGATGGCAGCAAAGAAAAAGAAGTCACCCAAGTGCACTCAGCAGTTTTTCTTCCACCTGCTGCAGGTTTTGGGTTCATCAAAGTGAAGTGTCAACAGCTGCCCCATGCTGGCAGGGGGGCTGTGTAAGAGGGGAGCCCTGACTGGGTACAGGTGAGCTTGCATCTTTTTGTAGTTGTGGCAGCTCCAGGCTTCCTTAAGAGGGGATGAGATCCAGTCCAGCTCCCTGCAGAAGCAAGCTCTTCATTGATCCTTTTAGACAAGGGGAGGAAGGAGAATTACTTGGAAAATGAAGTGAGTATGTAATTTACCTCGGGGGAGTGTGGGAAGGAAGGAAGAAGAGCTGCATTTGTGTTTGGAAGGAGATGCAGGTGTGTGTGCATGTACAGGTACTAAAGGCTGAGAGAGAGCCTAAGGAGGCAGGGAAGACAGTCCAGGCAGGTTTTCCTACCCAACTTCCAGGCCAGAAGCAGGACCTGGGAAGTGCTACTTGTCCTAGTTGAAACCTTGACCAGTTCATTGTGTGGTTTGATTTACCCCAAGCATGGTGTGTCCCTGCTATTGCTTGTGCCCTGCTGCTGCTAGGGGTGTTGTCCTGCTCCTCAGGGTGAAGAGTATAAAGACTTCTTGTTCTGATGGAAGCAGATCAGCAAAGGTTGTGTTACTAACTTACCGTTCTGAGATCCCTCTACCCAGGTGAAGGTGATTGCTCCCTCCCTGCTGCTTTCACTGAACCTCAGTAAAAATGTTCCTGGGCTCTGGTCTTTCAGCAGAGCACGTTCTCTCTCTTTGCTGATGAAACCCATGATGCAGCTGTAATGTTGAAAAGAAAGAGCTGAGCTACTCCTCAACATAAAAGCTTAGCTGGGCTAGCTATGAAAACTGAAAAGCTTTCCTCTCTCATAAGAGCTGAATTACTGGTGAAAGCCTCACAGAAGGCACTGTCCTGTGAACAGCTGGCAGCAGGCTGACTGGCTGCAGTCAGGTGGTGATTCATGCCCCGTGGCAGCCATGAATCACCACAGCTTCCCACACCACTCCCACTCTGGCCTGGGAGCTTATACAAGCATCTTTCTGAACTTGGAACAAAAAAAGAGATCCCACATTTTGCTCTCAAAGCTGGGCTGTGCAAGCAGAAGTGAAGTTACATGTGTGTAACGGGATCAGATCCCAGCTAGCAGTTAGTTTTAACTTCAAAAGTATGCTAAGGAACAGCTGTTTCTCCTTTTTGGCTGATGAAACAAACCTTGCTAGCACCCAGATTATACTCTTAGAGGTGTGGGGTTTGCTTTGGACCTTGTGGATGTTTTCTGGGGGAACTGTTACACTTTTGTGACTTATTCACTGTGCTCAGCAAATGTCATTGCATGGACAAGGAGGCTGGTAATTTTAACAGATTGACTGATCTGAACAGGTACTGGGGAGGGAATTGTTCAAGTCAGTACTAGGGTATAACCCTGCCCAAGCCTCAGCTGTTTGGTTTTGGTTGGTTTGTTGGTTGATATTTTGCTTTTGTTGTTTTTGTTTTGGTTGGTTTTTTTTTTTCCAAAGGTCAAAACTTCTCTGTTTCTTATTCCTCAAATTACTCCACCAATGATGAACTTTTGAGTACTATGACTGTCCTTGTGTGCCTTAAGTTATGGAAAGTGGGTTTTGCACAAAAACACCCTCTAAATAATTGTAATTTTGCTTAGAATTTAAGATGCTGTAAGCTGCCCTGTTTCATGGAGTTTGGAAGTTTGACTGGTGCGTTTTGTGTTTTGTTTGGTTTAAATGCCATGCTTTAGGTCACAAATGTGTTCAGTAAGCCAGTATCTTGTGTACAAGGGAAGACTTTTGTCTTCCTAACTCTCAAAGATGAAGAAAGGCAGGAGTTCCTGAGCTTGTGTTACTCCTTTGTACACAAAGGGAGTCTCTGCTGTTCAAACCTGCTCCAAATCCACACATGATCCCAATCCCAGAACAGCCACTCTGCTTCAGGAATGGTGGCAAATATTCCCACTGCACTGCAGCCCCCTCAGCAAAGAAATGGGGAGGTTTGGGGCAGTGAAACAAGGCTTGCTTTGCCCAGGGCTTTGACAGAACCCCTCCAGAGCTGGGGGGGTAAGAATGTGAAGCCCACTGCTGGATGTAGCAAGACAAAGCAATCATGCTGCTGTAGGTCTTGCAGAAATGGGGGATACTACGATGCTCCTCTGTGAGTGTGCTGTTTGATGAGGTTTCACAATGTGGCTAAAGCTAAAGTGCAGGATTGTGACTTTGGATAAGCTTAGTTCAGGCAGAATTACTTCCGAATTCGAAAATCCCAGAATGAAAAGTTTAGTAAACCCGTATTAAAGGGCAAATGGAACTGTGTTCCCATCTGGCAGAGTCCCTCTACTTAGTAATACTCTTAAAATCAGTGAAGACTGCTGGGTTCTGGGCCCAGGGTGCAGGCACAGGCATTCCGAGTCTGGTTGCTGCCACCTCCAGGCAGCTCGAAGTACCACTCTTGGGGAAGGAGTTTGGTTTTTTTGTTTTTCGGTTTTAAAATCACTATGGCTTATAGTTTCTTGTGCTTCAGTTTTTCTTGGCTTTGCTCTAGTGGAAAGAAACGACTTACAGTGGGAGTAGAGGCAAAACCAAATCTAATCTAACATTCAGAGCCCTGCTCTGTGACTTAAATGGGACAACTGGGGTCATCTGATGTTCTTGCTTTTAGCAGTTCCCTCATCAGAGGACTCCTCACTACTAGAATTCATTTACCTCAGATTTTTCCAGTTTCAAGTTCCACCCTCTGCACAACCTCCCAACCTTAGGCAACTGCTAGCCTAAAAGTGAGGTCTGAGGCAATGACCACATCTTTAACTTCACTCAGGTCTTACCCATCATTCCAGAGACACAGGAGATGTTTCTTAATAAGCTCCAAGATTCCCTCAATCCACAGCCAAAAGGGGAAATTTTTATCATTTATATTTTCCTGAAATTGAGAATATGGAAAGGCAGGGATGGGGGAACAGGGATAATGAGACATGGGTTTTGTTCAGTAGAGAGAAAAGCAAGGTTCCAATCCCACTACTTTCTACTTGCTCTTGTGTTTTTATCCCTTTTTATTTTTTCCTGCCCTTCTGGAGTGGAGAGACAGAGAATATGGGGAGGGCAGGAACTGTAGGTAATGAAGTATGTACTAAATCTTAAGGCAAGGGGCAGTATGAGAAAAATGCCTGTCTGAGGCTCCAGTATTCACCAGTATGGGATCCATCAACTTCTCACATGCAACACTGGTCTAACAGCAGGTGAAAGGCTCTTGTTCCTGCCTGGGTGTTATCCTTACTGGAGTTTTTGGACATTCAAACCCATCTCATTGGGCTGGCTAGCAGAAGCTTTAGAGACACTTTCTGTTGAGAATTAGATCTCCATGTCTCATGAGACACCCATATTAATGAATTTGAGTGTTTGTAGGCCACCAGAAGCTTGCTCTTCCCCTGGAGTCTGCTCCTGGTTACTGTGATCTCCCACTTATCTATACCAGTTTAGGGTCCAAAGCCAAAAAAAACGTGAAGGGTTCTCTGGTCTTGCTGCAGCCAGGGTCGTGAAATTCCATGATGTGGCTTTCTGTCACCACATTGACCCTCTTGGGCACCCTGTGTTAATCCTCACCCTAATCCAGTTGTCCCTGGTCTGGGATGTGTCCTTCACTAAGATATACAGGAATTGTTCATCCTGCTGGTTGTTTTGTTTACATTTTCTGTAATAGTCAAAATGGAGAACTGTTCTATTAATAGCAGTTGCATTTGTAATAATGAATCGTGCTGTGTTTGAAAGCTACTTTTTTTTTCTATGGAGTTTACATGGATCAAAAACAATCTCAAAATCATCTACTTGCCATTGCAAGCTCTTTTTCCTCCTTCTGCTGCTACTTTAACCTCACCACCAAAGCTTCCCATGACCATGTAAGGTCTAGAATAATTCTAGGTCTAGATGCTACTGGAAAAGAAGGCACTTTGTGGGGGAAAAAGAAAAGCCCAAAGAAAACCCACAACAAAGTACAATGAGATCATTCTTCCATCTGTTTTTAAAATTGTGTTCATACCTTGCAGAATCTTGTCCAAGGAATAAGGCCATCCTGACATCCTCCATTTGCTGGCCCTGAATACAATAAATTTGACTTCAGTCATATTCTATGAGTTACTTAGGCTGAATGTATTTAGAAAACCAAGTTCTGAGTGTTTATTTGAAAGTCAGCTGTTGGACTAAGAAGAAGGAAGTGCAGGCTGCTGTGCTTTCACAGCCAGTGCAGGGGAGGTTGCAAAGTTCCTCCTGGGAGGTTTTACAATAACCAAATCTCTGTGAGCAGCCCTGTGTAATGGGAACCAATCCATCCTGACACTCCTGTGCTGTGCTGCCCCAAACATTTGCACTTTCCTACCTTGATTCTGGTAACTTGCAGGCTTTTGCCCATGAAACTCTTGAGAAACTCCCCGGTCTACCCCAATCATAGACTCATCTTATTCCTGTTGCAGTTGTTTCCTCCAGCCTTGTTTTTATGTCCACAGTGTTTCATAACCATATCCAAACCACTAAGAAAAGTCCTATTCTGTGACTACAGTAGCTGGAGCTTTGCAGACCCGGATTGCAATTTTTTTTTCCATTAAAGATCATGCTATGGCTTCTAATAAATATGCTTTTATCTGTCATTTTTCTAAAAATAAATTGAGTTAGGGAGCTTGTTACTGATACTGCTGTTGTTAGGAAGCAAGATTCTGTCAACTTTCACATTGCAGAAGCAGCAGCCAGGCTGTACCCTGGCACCCTGCTGGTTCTGTCTCCTTGCACTGAGGAATCCTGAATATACAGTCCTCAGCAACAAGGATTTTTTCAGCTGGATGATATTTTTATCTATAGGGATAAAATTTAAGTAGCAACCCTACCATTACCAGACAAAATCCCTGTATCTCTGAAATGCAAATTTGCCATAGAAATGTATCACTGGTCTCATTGTGTTGGTTAATTAAACAACAAAAACCTATTCACTTTGTAGAATTTTGAAAGTAATCTAATAAATTAGCAGCTTTTTGTCAGATCTTATGTCTTGGGTGAATTAGAGAGTGAAATGCTGTACTTGCCACCTAGACACACTAATCTCAAATACCTTGAAATATAATTATTTCCTGAAACTTAAGGTTGGTGAAATGTACTGTATCAACAGTATTTTTTATCTAGAGTCTGCTCTATGCAAAATCAGTAGCAGAGTCAAGTGCTCTGCCTATTCAGGCAAACTGCAAGGAGTTGGGAAACAAAACCCATGGCTGATGAGGCTTTCACTAAGGACACTCATGTGGGAAATAATTCAGTTTCATGTCCTTTAAGCAGTTTCAAAGTGTTTGCATGCTGATGCTGCAACTGCGTTTATGCAGAGTGAATCCCCACTACAGCTGGGGGCATGCATGCAGTAAAAATGAATGGAGGTGGATTTAAAAACAAAACACAAAAGATGCCAAGAAACATCCACTTCAAAGGCTGACTGAACATGAGTGTTACTCCAAAAGGCAGAATTAGGCCCAATGTGTGTTGCTCTAATGCATAAAACTCCCAAGTTAGGCCTACAGATTTTTTTCATGACATCATCTCATTTACAAACTCTGCCATACTGAAAAATGAAAAATGCATCATTGATATCAAGTTATATTGTATGAGAGGAAAAGGTGTCAGAGGAAAGGAAAACTTAAACTGGGCGGCAGGAAAAGATGCAGAATTAGCTCCAACTGAAACAGGCCATCTGATGAAAGCAGATCTTACCAAGAAGCTTCTCTCCCAGCATGCTCAACTGATCTGCATTAAGTCCTCTCTTTGTCACAGAAGAAAACTGCCAACTCAGAACATCAGAAAGCTTAGACCACTTTGCACAAGGTGGATTCAGAAAGAAGGACAGGTTCTAGAATGGAAGAGAAAAATACAAGCTATAGCTAATAAACATTAATTTTGAAATGCCACTTGAGTTTTTGCATTGCCAAAACAAACTCCAGATTTAAGAATGGATGTCATCTTGAGACAACTCTGCAGAAGCAGGCAGCTATTCCTCCAGGCACTCTTTACCAGGAAAAGCAATCTCTGGGGCTCTGGGTATTTCTTCGCCCAGTGGGCAGAATTGCTGGATTACTCAAGTGCACCATAATTGAGTTCCTGAATGTTGATTTGGCTTCTCACTTTCCACTGTATATCCTGAATACATGTATACCCTGATCTGGGTTTCAGACATGGCTCTGTTTAGGTCAGGGAAGTCACTGCCCCTCTCTAAATTCATTAAGAGCCATCTGCAGGGCTGAAATGCAGCAGCCACTTACACACAACGCTTGAGAAACATAGTAACTAATACAATATTTTTTTCTTGCAAATACCTTGGGATCAGTAGACAGCATGTTGAACCACAGGATGGAAGCCCATCCACTGGGAAGCTGGCTCACGTTTGAGATCACAACAATGGGAAGGGATGTGGTCTGAAAGGGGCACAAAAGGAATCACATTAGGTTACCCTGCACTGCTGCCACAATCTTCCTTGAGATTATCCACAAACCCATTTCAGTTTAAATTCCCTGCTTGCATAATCTTGAATTTTTCAATAAAAGTTTGTAATGTAGGGGAGAAAGTATGATGAAATACTGGAAAGACTTGCATGATTTTTGTGTAGTAAAGACTTCCGTTTAGTGTCAGTTATCACAGCACTGACTGTGACAGTAGAGTTCATACTGCACTGCTTCTGAAATAAATGTAAACTGATAACCAACCCTGTGGTTTAAACCCTCTAGGTATCAGACACTTTTGCAAAGCACATCTATTCTTATTTTCTTATTTACCCAGAGATCTGACAGCATTCTCTCTCAGTGTCTATACAGAGTCGTGAAGTGTCATTCCCATTCTCTGAAATAACTGAAAGTGCTTGATATCCCAGTATTTGGGGAAAAAAAAAAAGAGAGGGAGAGAAAAAAAGTTTAGATTATCAGCATGAGTGACACACAGGAACTGAATTCCACCTGTTTCATCTAAGACATACCTCAAGGTCTATTACCAAACCAGGCTGGCACAGCTGTGTCTCAAAACTCAGAGAGTGAAGCTCTTCTGTTACAATGAGAGGACCCTTAAAAAAAAAAAAAGAAAACTTTACAGGGACTGAAAACTCCTAGGGTGAAGTAATGGGGCTTCAGCATGGGGAAAACCCTTTCTTGCCCACAGTCATGTTCTTCAGACCTCAGTAAGAGCTTACAGGTCAAAGTCAAGTATCACTGCTGACTTCCTAAAACTGCCTCTCCAGGCACGTTTTTTGGGCTTTTTGTGGCTTCTACCTATAAGCCATAGGAAAACCTGTGCTTGCCAGGAAGCCCTATTAAAGGCAGATGCCAGTGTGGGAGAGTTCCTCGCTGCCATTGTGGCAGTAGTTCTTGCAGACTCTTCCTAAATGGATCACTTTGTAGAAACACCGAACTCTTCTCTTATGATCTCTCATTCCATGTGTGTCTTCATGGGTCTGAGCAAAGAGCATTGACTGAAATGAATGCCTTGTTAGTATCATGCTAAAACTTTACAAAGAAAATGTTAGTGCTGCTTACCTCATTTGTTCTGCTCCCTGCATTCTTCTGTTCTTTCAGTTGCTGCAAACAAACAAAAACCCCTGTCACTCTTGTCACAAATGGAAGTGGTAGAGAGGTTTGCATGCTCCACTTGCTCAACTGTATGCAAACTTGCTGCACTAGTGTATGATTCTATTTGGTTCTAAGCTGTGGGAGTCACAGGATTAAACTGTAGGTAACTACTACTCTTTTATAAACTGTTCATCCATGAAAATAATATTGCACGGTTATGATGCAATGCCTTTATGTAGGAGGCCTTTTAAGAACAGAAGCAGCATGGAATCAAGATCAGATGGAATACTGGTTAATCAAAGTACCCATCTGAATCAGATGATAAACTCTAGACAGTCTCAGTTCTGGACAAGGAAGGCAGAGTTCCATGTTCCCTGGTTCTGGACTTGCATTTTTCTTTTCCTGCTGCACTGATTCTGTTCCCTCACAATCTGCAGATCACGAGTGCTGTATAATCTGTGGAGGCACTGACTTCCTTGCAGCTGCCCACTCCTTGATGACTTTCATCTTCCAGACTCAAAACTCTTTAAACTATTCCAAGCTTCCCTACCTATGGACCTTCCTCTGAAAGGCCCAAGCCAGCCTTCCTAGACCTTTTTAACTTCCTCCTCCAAAGAACCCATTGCAGCATAAGCTGAATAGCAGCAAATACTCTTGTTTGCATTCCTGTCCCTATTTCAGTGACAGGCAATCACATTTTGATTGAAACAGGCCAAATATTTCAAAAAGAAACACAGAAAAAGGAGAGATAATCAGAGCTCCTCTCTACACAGAAATGAATTACTTCAGTAATGAAAGCAATTTGTTTCCTTCCTTCCATGTTCCACCCACAAAATTAAGTGGCAGTAATAGAAAGAAAATAGAAAGAAAAAACCAACCCCCTACCAAGTGCCTGAATTCTGCTGCTAGACTTCCATTAGTAGATTCTTCCATGTTCATTACTTTGGTGTTTGTTCCCAAAATATTAAATTTCCTGAACCTACACAAAAAGAGATAGAAAAAGTAATCAAATCCCACATTCCTTCAAAGAACCCAATATTAATATACCAAACCCTGATGCCACATACCCTTTGACTGAGTTCTTCTCAGTAACATCTCTGTCAAGAAAAAAAAAAGACAAAATAAGAATCTATTAAAGATTCTGCCATAGAGAAAATGTACATGTTTCAACAGCTGACAGAGCTAACTGAGAACTGGTGAAATTCTTGTGCAAAAGATGAGGCAACTGGTTCAAGCAGTCAAAATAAATATTGTGCCACACAGCCTATGTTTTACTGAGGCTTGATATAGCTGTGGGGGCTTTATAATCAAAGGAAGTACTTTCTTTTATTATATAGATTTTAACTCTTGCTCTGAGAAAAAAAAATATAGTTCTGCCACTCTAAATCTGTTTTTAAACTTGTTGAATAAATTGCTGCATCACTTGAATTGGTTTTCCCAGCACTTGGGATTTTACTGAGTTGCACTGTCTAGTGCACTTATCAAAGCCTCACCTCCCACAGCTTTGTAAGTTTTTTTTTTTACTTTTTCCCTATTCTGTGCAAGTTTCTGGACCCTAGAACCATTTCAAGTGAACAAAATTGGTAAGACAAAAACACACTTGCTTTCTTGAAACCACAGTCCCTGTCTTAATTTTGGACAGCCTGGCACATTTCTTTCCTTGCCCTTGAAGTAAGTGCTAAACTCACCTGACTGCTTACAAAATAAAAAAGATTGGTATTAATCTGTTTCAACTGCTGTAATTTTTTCTCTGATTCAGAACATATCCTATACTACAGGTAGGCTGATTACACCCCTAATTCAAAAGCAGCTTTAGGATAACTATATTCCTTACTAGGCACTACTCAAAAAGTAAGGTATTCTAGAGATATGATTGAATTATGTCACTAGAAATGGTAGAGTCCAGTACTACAATGTCACCAGAGCTGTGGCTGTTGCCCAGGTGCTGCCCTGTGCCTGATTTAGCAGCAGTGAGCTCTCCTCTGGAGCTGGTGGAGGGAAGCTCAGGCCATCTGCACTTTGTGACATGAGGCAGAGAGAGATTTAGAGCAATGGAATGAGTAAGAAAAAGGGAAGGATATACCTGCTGCCTCAGAGAACCAGCCTGCTGCTGGCCTACTCAACAGTTATGACTGCTCTCTGGATTCCGAAAGTGGGAACTGTTTACCATTACATAAGAGGGAGGAAATAAATGCAACATACTTATCAAATAAAACTTTCACTTTCAAGTTGTAGTTCAGTTCCTGCAGTTTCACCAGCAATCTGGAAAGAGAAGTATTTTTTTTAATGCCAGCAATTGAAAAAGATGGGTTTTCTTCTGTTGTGTTGCTTACCACAAATATTTAAGAAGCACACTTGGGGCCACATGCAGGCTCCAAGCTTGCTCCATACCAGACAGCATTTAGAGATGAAACTAGATGGGCAAATGAGTTACTCTTTGGCATGACAAAATGCTCTGCTTGTGTCTTCTTGCTATCTGGTTGTGTTTGTTACATGCTCAGTACTTCCCACTTCTGGGAAAGGGTGAAAGCTGAATGTGAGTTGAGCTCTGCCAGAAGAAAGCCCCTGCCCATGCTACTTCCCCCCCTCCTGGCCTCAGCCCATGCAGGGCAGGCTGTGTAATCCTCTTGGCTGCAGGAAAGACTTACCATAAAACAGGAACTGGGAAAGGGGAAAACATACCTCAGCTTCACAGTAAACTGCACTCCTGTCTTCAGGACTAGTGGCCTCTGAGGATGTGTTGGCATGCAAGGCTGCCTCTCTACCACAAAGGAGCTATGGAGAGAACAGATTAAAGGCACTATGATTTATCTGGGCTGCTCCTAAATAAGAAACCACATAAAAATGGACTTTAAAAGACTGTTGATTTACCAGTAGTACTATACAGTTTATTCACTCAATTTCAATCTACACAAAGGTGTGTGAAGCAGTTCCTTTCTATTGTTCCAATGACACTAGAAATAGAGATTTCCTAAGTGTTGGCTTTTTTGCAATACACTGATGGCTTGAGGAGGCAGATTGCTACATCCCACTTCCATGAAAGGAAACAGCAAGGATACACTGTGCTGTAATTAGTAGACTGCAACTGAGGAGTGTTGCTTTGTTTGCTATTCCCAGGGCTTCCTGAATTCTTAGTGACAGTGCAGTGTAACAACATGTGCCCAAGGGATGGATATGCTAGCAGAGAATTTGATGAGGGCCAGCTAACCCAATGAAACAAACTTCTGGGGCTAACCTGTTCTGATACACCCCAAATGTTTGTCTACTGTGTGTTTACAGAATAGGACTGTGATCTTATGTGAGGCAACTACCAGCAACATTAACTTGCACCATAGAGCTGGTACAGAGGCAAAGCTGGCCTTCCCGTGCTGGAGGCAAAGATGATGTGTCCAGTGACAAGGCATTGGAGAATCTAGTGTGTATCTATCTTAGGCAAAGCTTGATGCAGATTGTTTCTTGCCTCTTCACTTGAACTTTGCAGGGCTGAAGCTTGAAGCAAGAAGTGGACTAACAGACTGGGAGTTTGACTCTGTAATCAATGTGTAATTGATTACGGCATCAAAGCTCCTGCTAACTTCACTAATGACTGATCACAAACCCTTTCCACAGGCCTGAATCTGTGGAAATCCTAGACGGGGTAAATCTCCAAAACAGTAATTCAGTTTAATGTTTGTGACAAACTTAGGAAAACCTTGGAAAAAAGGAAGTTAGTATGCAGGAAATACTGAAGGGATAATAGGGAAGGTGCTCTTCATCTATTTATTTGTGGTAACACCAAAAGATCCTTATGGTCCATTACCTTTGGATGAGTTGTTTGAAAAGCTTGTGTGTTAGGTCCTGCAGAAATGGTTTATTTTTTGTGATGGGATCAGGCTCATAGGTAAACTTCTGTTCCAGTTCCTCAAGCTTTTTGAGCTGCTGACGAACTTGCTGAAGACTTTCAGCAACAATGG
Source organism: Petroica traversi (assembly GCA_025920805.1). Lineage (NCBI taxonomy): Eukaryota > Metazoa > Chordata > Aves > Passeriformes > Petroicidae > Petroica > Petroica traversi. Next base: position 3,285,633 of record JAHLSL010000055.1, read on the forward strand.
TGAACCTACAATAGACATGATATTATTACTTTTAGCACACTTTTATACTGTACTAATGCAGAGGCACCAGCCAGGTGACTGTCCCTGAGCATGTGGCAGTGCCTGGAGAACACTTTGTGCTCACTGGAAATGTGGTAATAAAATGAATGTAGTTATGGTAAGACAGAATGAATATGGATAATATAAATAATCAGTATATTTCTTAGATGTGGTGTTCCTTCATAACACGGTTTAAATGTAGTCTTACAAAGACTTACCAGGTCTGCAGCTGGTCAAGGCAGGCGTTGGGGGGGGCCACCAATGCATGCTGTCTGCTGCCTGTGCTTCCACTCCACCAGCTCATCATTAATAAGGGCAGTCTGTGTGTGCTCTGTGCTGTGCAGCAGCTGCACTATCTTATTCACCACCTCCTACAGAGAATATGCGATTACCCTGGTTATTAAAAATACTTCATACAGGACAACTAAGTACTGTTTTGGCTAATGCTCATCTGTCTTGCAAAACTTTGCAAAGATCTCAGCTCAACTGACATATTAAAAAAACTTTTCTACTCCTAATTTATGTCAATTCAATGATATTGAACCAGGGCTTAAATTAAGAGCTGCTGACTTCTGAGAGAAAGTTTGAGCATTACCTTTCTCTTGTGGTCCAGTGATAAAAACATCTTCTGGAGATTCAGCTGCTCTTTCTTGTCCTCCTGGGACATATTACTGGACTCGTGTTCTGTAAAATAAGTCCAAATTATGCATGGGAGGCTGAAGTAGTGCTGAAGGATGGGTGGGGGAAATGTTGGGGCAAGAATACAAATACAAAAAGCAGGATCATGGCTTGGTGTTCCCTTAGTACCTTCTGAACATGTCCCTGTTCTGAGGGACAGTCAGCTCTGCCAAGTTGTGCTGGAAACTAAAGCTTTTTCTAGAACGAAGAATTTGACAACAGAGACAGATCTGTATAATGACACTAATGTGGACTCTGTGTATTTCCCTTGGTACACAAGAACCTACAAAACCTAAAGCTAGTTTGGCATTTGTGAAACACAGGATGGCAAAGAGAAGCCTAAACATCACTAATTACGAGTAAGGTTGAATGGTCACAGAACCTACAGGGTTTACTACTTCTAGGAACAAAGGAATGCTGTGTTAACCAGGAGAGCTCTCTTACATGGAACAAAAGACAGATGCAGCAATTTAGGTTTCAGTGTGAAGCAGAGTTACTAAAGGAGGGACATTATCAGCACGTTTGGCTGTGTATCACTAGGCTCAGTGTCCTGTCATAAAGAGCACTTTACTCTGAAAGACTATATGCACTAGGGGATGTCCTGGAAAAATTACTCACCTCTGTTCTGCAGGGTTTTATATTTGAAGTCATATTCATCTTGCATATCCTCTAATGTCTTGATGTCCTGTTCCACATCCTGTAATGCACGAATGAGGGTGGCCTCAATTATTTAGTATTTTCAAGTAAAGCAAGACTATATCTAATTAGGAACTGCCTGGTACCAGTCCTTGACAGACATGAACTCCAGTTTTGTAGCAATGCCTTTTCCTGGAACTCCCCAATAGGAAATATCTCTAAATTTCATCAACTTCTGTTCACCTTTCCTCCTTCTCAGCTAAGTGAAATCTGTTACTTATAAAGTATGGAAATGCCCCTATGGTCCAGCCTTGTAAGTTCACAGAGTTTAGGAGAACTTACTCTACAGTGGAAAAACTTGGAACAGCACATAGCATTTTAAACTTTTCAAATTTTTAAGTACTATTTGAAGAAAAGCTTTCTGTTGTGACTGTATTTATTAAGACAAACATCTATATGCTAAAAAAATACATCTAGTTAGCAGCAAATTAGTCAGTTATAATTTAAGAGGCTTTTTTCCTCAGTTGCTAGTATTTCAGATGGGTAAAATGCTTTTGTTGCTAAAATTTAGGCACAAGGTACTTTCTATCTTCAGACAATCCCTGGTTATAGAATTGAAAACCCCTATCTTACTTTTATTTGTCATTTTATCAAGTCTAATGTACTACTGAAAGCTTTTCAACATCTGTGAACCAACATGCATCACTATGAAAGGTTTTATTATACTTACTGTAACACTGCTTTTTACAGCTCTGACTTTGCCATCAAGCTCCTTCTGTTTGTCCAGCATCCCAATCACAGTGTTCTGTACACTCCCTACTTCCATCTGAGGGTAGAAGCAGAACAAGTCAAAACAGAGGGACCCATAATTTTTCTCATTAATGTAAATTAGTGGCTTTTGCTGACAAGCAATGGAAGCATAGCTTGTTCTGATGAATCATACTAAAATTTTGTAGTACAAAAAAAAATAATCAAGGTTAGGTGAATTTGAAAGAAATAAAGCATTTATTTTGGTAAACTGCCATAGGTCCCCTATCATGGATTTAAGTCAGTGGTGAAAGTGATGGCCAAGCTGGACTGGGCTTTGAGCAACCCAGTCTAGAGGAAGGTAGATGATCTCTAAAGTCCCTCCCAACCCAAACCATTCTATGATTCCCTTTCCCTTTTTGATGCCTCCAACTTACTGGAAAGGCAGTAGCGAGTGCTTTATGCCATGTGTGAGGACTGAACAGCAGTGCTGCAGCTACACAGGCTCTGTCAGTCACATCTTAGAGCAGCTGCTTTGGACACTGTTGCAAAGGGCCCCCTGTTGAAAGCCCCTGCCCAACTGCTCTTCCCACACTGCACATTCAAAGCCTTGCTATGAACTGAGGTATTTCAGCATTGGGAATGAACATACTTGGTCAGCCCTCACTTTATTTCTACATAAGTGGATTACAGCTATCTAAACATTTTGCATGCCTTTCGCAATTGCAGTACTTTTATTGCAAAACAGTTCTTGAAAAGGAAAACAAAAGTGGTGAGAAGTTGGAGAATAGGTGATAAAGGAGAAGGTATGGCTTCACCCGTAATTCAGAGGAAAGAAAAGGGCTTCATTAAAAACACAAAACCACCCCAAAACTCCACCAAAAATAGAAATATTTGGAGACAACTGGGAAGGATAATGATGCCTCATTTTACCAGAGATAGACCAAAGAAGCACACTCAGCTGCTTAATAGTGAGTAAACTGAGGAGTAAAATACAGAAGAACAAACCTAAAATATTCCTGGATAAATAGGTTAAGCTCTAATTATTAAAATAAAATCCAATTAGCACATCAGGCTACATCATACTATAGAAGCATTAAAACAATCAGCACAGCTTTTACATCACTTAAGGAATAAAAATTATTTCCTGGCCATTTATCCTCCAAATGCTCCGTTCAGCAGAAAAAAAGCCATGTTCTCCAGCTGGTACAAATTAATGTTCTCCAGCTGGTACATATCAGTGCTCACTCTTCTGTTTTTTAAGGGACCTCCTCTTGGGCAGAGAGAGGGCAGCCTGTTTCCTCTGCCAGTCTTCATCCACTTCCCTTGTCCCAAATAATGGGAAAGAGGAGCTACAACTGCAGACATTTCAAGACTTTTACCTCATTTGATGCCTGGGCACAGTTCAGTATTTTCCTCTCTTCTTTCAGACAGTTGCTGATGATCATTGCCATTTGTACCGGGTACTCTTGGAAGTTATCCTAGCGTTAGAGACACAGTTTATTGTTAAAGTTCATACACATGATTTCTTGTCCTTCAGTAACTTTCAGACTGGCAAAAAGATGAGGGAAAGACTCTCAAAGCTTGCTTCAGGATTACATGGTGTGGTAGCCACAACCAGCTCCAAGGGCAAGTTTCCATTGTAGTTCATTGGCACACAAAGAGACAGGACTGGCACAGAACAACAGGAAAGGGTCAGAGACATTACTGGGAGGCATGGGATACACCCTACAGTCCTAGAGAAAGCTCATCCCTCAAGAGGCACCCACCCACACCTTGGATGGCTGCTGGTTTAACACACAGTCCAGGCTGGATGCAAATTCACCCTTACTGTTTTACCTGCACACAAAGCTGAAATGTGCTGTGGATTGAGTACTGCCCTGCTCTGCTCAGAATGCTGCTACCCTGGGGGGTTTTCTTTTTCCTAGAGTTCTCAAACTGTAACTGTATTGACAATTAAACTATAACTTTCTAACTGTAGCCAATCAAAACAAAAATGGAGAAACACTTGAATTCTGGCTTTTAAATTAGGATTCTCATCCATCCTGTGTGAAAATCCCTCACAGCAGGGTGGGTGCTTAGAGGCATCCAACTGCACTGAAGTAAATCAAGTAAATGTATAGATATGGAACCCAAGCATACCTGAAGATTACGTTTGCTTTTCCTTATGTTGTGCTGCAGCAAAAAGTTGTTTTCTATCAAGAATCTACTAAACTGATCATCAAGCTGTGACAGCAGGTCATGGAATAACAGTGTAGCAAACGATACATTGCTGGCCGCATGTTCCCTAGAATAATTTAAAGCATGCTTGGGTTAAATACACTTGCAATACCAGATCCAAGAAACACATACAGATGTACTTGATTTTTAATCCCCAACTCCAGTTGTAGAATACGCAAGCAGTGAGAATTTCCCTCGAATGTAAGCCAGTTTGATTCTCTTAACTTTGACTTTACTTTCCTCGATACAGAAATGCTGATTCTCTGTTCTTTTTTGCCACATCCTGTTCAAATTCATTTACTCATTCCATGCACATCAGGAACCTAAAAGTGACCCTGATGCATGTGCATGTTGTGCCACTCTTGAAAGAGAGGACACTCCACAGAAAGTCTGTCAGAAGTTCAGAATCTTTGAAGAGTGAGGGACTGAGCTACCAAGGTAGTAACTAACTGGTCTTAGCACAGCCACTTCTGTTCTAGACCACTGAGAGCAATATGAGCAAGGACACCTATTCCAGGTATCAGGCAACTCTAGAAAGCCCTGAAGAGGGGCAGTCTGGAGCACCCTCACAGCATCTGATGCATCCTACCAGCTAAGGTTCATTTAGCAGCTTCCTTCCCCAGCATTCTGCTGCCTGTAACTGTGCATGTCTGAGGGCACTGCTTATCACATTATCCAAAGCCTTATTAATTTCTGTGCTTACCAATCCTGGTTTTCCAGCCACTGTGCCAGGTACTGCCTGATCTCCATAGGAAAGCTGTCATCATAGAGCTGGTGAACTTGTTCCAAAAACTTGGAATCAAGTTGCTGTAGCTGATACCACTGAGTCATCCTGAGCAAGGGGTGAAAAAAAAAGTCAGTGTAAATGCTTAAGTAGTTTTTGGACTGCAGTGAAAAATAACTAATTTAAAGTTTTCATGAACATTGAAAAAATGTGTTGATTTTGGCTGGGATAAAGTTTATTTTGTTCACAGTAGCCAGTATCGAGCTGATTTAGATTTGTGCAGGAAAGAGTGTTGATGTTTTTGTTACAGCTGAGCAGGGCTTACCCAGCATCAAGGCCCTTTCTGCTCCTCACCCCACCAGTGAGGGGGCTGGGGGTGCACAAGGAGTTGGGAGGGGACACAGCTGGACCCAACTGACCAAAGGGATATTCCAGACCATGTGGCATCAAGCTCACAGAGCTGGGGAAAGGAGGAGAAAAGGTGGACATTTTGCACGATGGTGTCACTGTTAGGCATGATGGAGCCTGGCTTTCCTGGGATGGCTGAACCTGCCTGTTGCTTTGCTTGCGTACATGGCTTTTGCTTCACCTCCTAAACTGTCTTTATCTCAGTCCAAAATGTTCCTCACTCTTACCCTTCTGATTCTTCCCCCATCCCACCATGGGGGGAGGGGGGGGAAGTGAGTGAATGGCTTTCTTTTTTTTTTTCCCCTCTGAACCCATTTTCATGGCATTTAGGGTACTGCTAGTGTTACTGCTCTCTTGCTTAGCAGGGATATGGGAATGAGGACCTGTGTGTTTGATACCTGTACTCTGTGTAACTGAGATCCTGAATGTAAAGTATCCCCTTTTGTTAGTAGATGTATTCCCAATCACCAAATGTGAGTGAAAAATCAGAGACCCCTCCAAGTGCCCATTTTCAG
>JAHLSL010000055.1:3291999-3333775 GCA_025920805.1 Petroica traversi
CTTCCCTTGCCTTCCCTTGCCTTCCCTTGCCTTCCCTTGCCTTCCCTTGCCTTCCCTTCCCCACAAACCTTGCTCACACGGAGGCTGTCGCTGTCTCCTGGACCAGCGGGGTGTGGTTGGGTTTTTTTCCTGTGTTTGAAGCCGACAAAGACTGGCATATTAAAGTGCAGGCTGTGCTGCGGGTCTCCAGGGTACTCTGTGCCCTCTCCCTCCTCAGATGGAGGGAAAGAAGTCCACAAAAGAAATAAATAGGAGGTCTGTTTGGTAAACTTCGTGGCATGAAATACTAGGGAGGAGTGGATATATAAACACGGCTATAAATTAAAGCGATGGAAAAAGATAACTGACAGTTCTGACGTTTTTTTATTAGGATCATTATAATGGTGCACCAAGACAAAGCACAAAACAATCACTTTTTTTACTTTGCTGTTGCAAAACACAGCAAAAGCACAAACACAGTTGGCAGAAGTACTTAAAAGATAATGTTTTGTTTTTTCTGGTCGTATTTGGGCATCTCTTTGTGTCCCCCACTGCCCTTTCACTCTTTTGCTAGAGAGCCACGTTCTTACTCGCAATGGCATAAGAACAAAAGTCTCACTTTTTTTAATTAAAGAAGACTTGGGCTGTATATATTCATCCTACAGAAAATTAATCCAGTGTTCCTTTTAAAGCTGTTAAATGATCTCGAGTCACAACTTTTCAATGAAATGTTGATGAGCTTACCCTCTGCAAAAATCTGTTCTGAAGCAATAGCAGGAACTGTCATGCCAAAATGTGATCCAGAGACACCAATTCTATTGGGCTGAAGTTAATACTTGAGATTCCTGAAGGGTTGCCTTGCATGGGGAGCAGGGAAGAAGGAAAAAGGAGACTCTCATACCACATCTGATCTTTTCCTACAGTACTTCTCATGAGCTTTAGATGTTCAAAAAGATAAGGTATCCCCCATTTTGTTTGTATTAAGACTGTGAGAAGAGGTTAGAATGAAAAGGCACGCAATGTGAGCTGATGGGACGGGAGGTCATGTTTCCTGCTTTAGAAACCCATGTTACTGATTGTAGCTCAGTTTAAGGTCAACCAAAAGGCAGCAAATGTTTTTGTTGTGCTTTGAAAAAAATCCGCAGAGGTCCGGGTATGCAACTTGAAGCCAAAATCTGATTTTATTCATGCTGGTTATATAAATTACAGCTATTACCACGCTATATACAGAATTGCTCTTGTTTTTTATTTTATACATGATGCTTGCCAAACTTAAGTGCAGCTCACTTAGGCTAATGAACAGAGATGTGTTTGTGTCTTTGAAATCTACTCCCATGTATCACAAAAATACCTCATTTGTTTCCGCTCACTCACTTTCAACTAACGTAAATAGCATGGGTGAAAAGAGAAATGAAAGTGAAATCCATTCTTACTGATTCAAGGAGGTTATGTTTTCATCGTAGATGTCTCATTTATACCTGCTTGAGAAAGCAGTGAAGTCCAAATATTCAAGGGTTTGTATTTTAAGAACTTTGCATGCATTAAGCATGAATTCTGTGGGCAAGACTGAAGTCTTTATTGAGCCTGCATTTGTGAAATAGTGGCCTTGGAGTTGCCTTTTTATTATTCTATTAACAGAGATTTTAGAGACAACACTGGAGGAAATAAATCCAAAACAACAAAACCTAACAACCCAAACTCAGCAGTAAACGTGCCTGAATGAAAAAAAAAGTAAAAGGACCGCTTACCATTTTTACAAAAACTAGTTGTCCTGCTTATGAAATGAGCCTGTGACAGGCATGTAATATCCTGTCATGCAGCACAAATTGACAGATGGTCAGCAATTGCTGCTGCTCTTCAGTAACTGTTTTTTAAAACTGCTTCCCTGTTGGCATTGACCAGTTAGTATCCAAACTGTATCAGGTCAAGATTTTTCATTTGTAGAGTTTCTGACAGTACTTGCTGTAGTATCTGAGTGCTTCTTGCCCAAATAGATTTACTTCTGCAACTATTTTGTGAGAGGGGGAAGTTTTACTGACTCTCTTCCAGTGGCAAAATGGAGACAGCCTTTTTAACACCACAAGTTTTGTGTCTGCTTTCTTTGTGGAGCTCCCTTCTCTCCCCAGCCTTGCCCACCTGCTTTCCACACCTTCTGCTGTGGTGTCAGATAAAATTCTATGCTGAAGGCATCTTTGGAGAAAAGAAAACTCCAGATACCTCTGGAACATTCAAAGTCAGGGGAATGAGAATCTTTGCTTTGAAATAGTATCTAAATTAGTGGTGTACAAATATATTAAGCAGAAAGTATTTAACATAATAAATCCTAATTTCTCCAAACACATTGATGTCTTCAGTTATCTTTATGTGCTGTTTTCAGAAGCAAAACATTTTGTTCTTATGCTCTCATATTTACAGCAATTCTCTGGAAATTAGTTGAATTAGCAAGTAAAATTTATCTCTGCTGAGACCCCACTGGAGTTCAAATGACTTCCAAGCCAGAAAAGATTTAGTATTTTATCAGTGACAACAGCAAAGCTGACTTGCAGGAGGCTCTGTGAATGCCCAGTGAGAAAATTCCTTGCTGATGTGTTATTGATAATAGAGGCCTAAGAATAACATAATGGTTTCCAGGAAAAGCTGGTTTTCAGAGATGACAGGAAAAAAAAAAAAGACTTATTTAACCCATCCAGTGTTTGCAGGATTACTAATTTTTCCAGTATGTGAACTTCAGTCAGTTGAGTATGGAGAACTCAGCTAGAAGAAAAGAAGGAAAAGATTAGTCTCATGGCACTCACAGCTGGTAATTCAAAAGAAACTTGATGATACTTTCTCTGGCTCAAGGTAATTGCAGTGTCACTTTGATAATGTAATACAAAGTGATAAGGATCTGAAAATCTTGTTTCTAGTTACTTATAAAATAGTGGAATGCCCTTTAGAAAACACTGTGTGAGAAACAATTGCAATAAGAATAAGCATGGTATTTATTTATTTTTGTATGAACCTTTGTGGTCCTTACAGCCTGTGGATATGTATTGCAAGGTTCTTCCTGGAGTCTTGTTTTTTTTGATGGGTAAGGGAAGCTGGATGGGGGGGAATAGAAGGGAATTCAGCAAGAGTGCAGAAAGTACATCTTGTTAAGACTGAGTTTCTGAATGGTAGGATATTTTGATCTGCTGCAGATTTCACTCCTGTTTTCTGTATCTCACATGGTGCTTTTTTATTAGCATTTCATGGAGAAAAAGTATTGCTTTAATAATGCAGACTGTCTGCTTGTTGTATGTGGCCAGCTCTTCAGCAGGGTAGATCATTGTGGCAATTTGATAAAGGAAAAAAACGCCATATTTTCCTCATTTCCATTTAACAAGGTAAATAGAATGGAGAAAGGAAGGAAGGAACTCACTCTTTAAAAATCTTCTAAAACTATTTTTCTCATGCAATTTCTGACAGAACTTGAAAATATTTCTAGTAAGACCATACAGAAATATCACCATCTATCAGCACTGAACCACTTCTCTTGGTACCTTTAAAATTGTACTTAACTCTTGCAGTTTGCCACAGGCACATTCTTTCTGTGAGGTTATGACCCTGAACGATGGCCGTGGTAACAGATTATCTTGAAGCTCTGAATAGAGCTGGTTTGAGATTTACTGTGCATGCAAGAAAAAACAAAAACGTTTGGAGGCTGATGGTAAACGAAAGTGAATCCAACTATTTTTTACTCTGCTGAAACTTCAGGAAAGCAAATGCGTGCATGCTTCATAAGTGCAGTTGAAGAGGTCAGAACCATTTCCACATGATATAAACCAAATCAGAAATGAGCGGGGACATGTCTTGAATTGGGTGGGGTAGGTTTTAATGCAGAATTTTAATTCAAGCTGGTTATTTCATTTTCAGCTAAAGAACTAGTTTGTCACGAGTGCTATTAGAGAAAAAAAGGAAAGAATAAAAAAAGATATTTTGCTCTTGAGCAGATCTTCAGCTTGATGTATTAAAGGACTCATTTATTTGTATATAAAGTCTAACTGCAATCCCAGTCACTGACAATCAGGATTCTGGTTTAGTTTTGTTCTATTTGTGGTAAGGAGAAGTGTTTACAGAGAGGCATTTGAGGGGGAGTTGGCAGGCTTCTAAATACATAACCATTTTAAGATAATAAATCATTGAACATACAGAAAGTTAAGGGCTAGTATTAAACCAGAATATTTTCTTCTTCAGCTGCTAGAGGCAAACCATTGAGAAAAGTCTGCTGGACAAATCCCCACCTGGCTATACATCATTGCTCTAAGGACTCTGAGCCATGATGATTCAGAATAAAATTTGTAGTCAATAAGGAAAAGAGGAAATTTTAAAAAAAAATATTATGTTCATAGAGTATTTTCCTAACCTTTCTATATACTAAGTTAATATTACTTTGCTGGAAGTGTTTTAGTTGACTTTTAATTTTGCACTTTGAAACCCCATGTAAAAACTTGCAGCATTAATAAGTTGTGGAAGTTTGCTGAATTGGAAATTATTATGTTCCCCTGAGCAAGTCCAGGCCTTTGTGCTGTCTAGAGAATTACTATAAGTGACATGTATTTGTCAATGTAAAGCCTTTTTTTGTGCAAGAGCTGTGGGAACTTTGTGTTCTGATGTTCATGATTCATTGTCCAGCATGTCAGGCAATTCCAGGGCTTCCAAGATGCTTGCAGTGTCCTGCACCATTTAGAACAGGAAATATCTGCACCATTGTTCCAGAATGTAATGCAGCAAGTGACTAAAGAGCTCTGATTCTTTCATAATTGTACAGGCAGCCTTTTATTAACTTTACTTATGAATGGGAAAGTTTACAACTTACAGCAGTTTCAATAGCTGTGGGACTCAGGTGTTCTCTCAGCACAGCATAAACACTTGGAGACATTGGAAGAAGATCTGATGGAGAATGTGGTTCTGTAGAGTCATTTAAGCTAAAAAGAAAAAAGCAAAAAACCCCAAATATACAAAAGCAACCTTTGCAAAAACTTAGTTTCCTCTAACTTTGTGCGTATCAGTGGAGCATGGTGAATGTTTTATAAGTTGGTTAACCCTGTACTCAGGCTTGCTGGTGGCCCTGTAGGCTCATGCCAATACCTGGTATACACTTAAAAATGTAGGAGGTAGAGTCAGGTTTACCCTCTCTTTCCTTGGCCCTAATATCAGCTGCTGGAGAGAAGGAGACAGTGAAAGACCAGTAGATCAGAGTACCATAAAATTTGCAATTTTTACAAATTTTTTGCCCCATGAATGGGAAAAGCACTGTACAGGTGAAGTTCTTTACTTCCCTTTCCTGTGTTTAGCTGTCTCTGGCCTTGTGTTTCCATGCTATTTTCAAATAGTTTGGGGAAGGGAGGCAGAGGAAATTTTGCAATGGGATGTAAATTACATAAAAGTGACAGCTGAAATGTAACACACCTGTGAGGATACTTACATTTTGGAGACTGGGATAAATACAGAAGGAACGTAACCTTTCCCTCCTCCTTCTGAGGGCTTTGATACTAGAAAAAATAGTAGAGAAATGAAATACTGTCTAATCATTTTATAATCTACTTGAAATTGATTATTTCCTTGAAGTGCTGCAGACAATTATAAATTGGAAAGCCCCTGCAAAATAATGTAGCCATACAAATGAGGGGAATTCTTGAGATTAGTCCTTGAGTTCAGGTCTTAGTCACAGAATTGTCTGTGCTCCGTTGATATGAATCACAATATAATACCACAACTGATGAAAGATATTTCGTTACACCTTCAAAGCAAATATTCAATTCTTTAAGCTTGGTACTCTGAGCCTGCAAATTTCAGTTCTGCAAATGCTTGGAGCTCTGTCTCTACACATACAGCTTCAGCAATGTCTTTTGCATGAAATTAAGCATATATGTAAGATTTTAGAGGATTGGAGCATCAATCAAAGTCCACTGAGTTAAAATGAAGAGGGAGAAAAAAACTGTAGCCTCTAAATATTTTTGAGTTGTGTAGGAATTTGAGTATGGAATGTAACTTTCGATACTGAAATTCTAGAATAATGTGTTTTAGCTATTGAAAAATTAAGGGGTTGAGGACTTTATTTGAGAATGAATTTCATCTAAAAATGAGCTGACTTGGACAAAAAAGAACGTGGGCCTGAACATACTTGGAGCCATCCCTGTTTGGCCTTTTTGCATTTTCCAGCGCAGCTGCCAGGGGTTTTCAGGAACATTGTCATTATGGCAGGAACATTGCCATAATAACTATGTAATGGTGCAGTATATTGGGAAAAGGTGGTACAGATAAACAACCTATTTTATAAGCTTCCCTTGAATGAAATGAAACAAAGTAGGGCTTCTAGGCTGTTTGGGAAATACTGAGTTTTCCTGAAATTAAAGAGACAGCATGCTACAGTGTAACACAACTATGAAGCCGATAAGCAGGATGACTTTTCAATTTCTTCTCCTTTGAACACCTGAGCACTGAATTTTGTGATGCATCAGTCAGGAAAAAAAAATTCTTAGCTTCTTTGAAGTATTGTCATCACCTCTACTGTAACATCTAAGACCAGAGATATATTTGCAAAATGAAGCTGTCTGAGTGACTGACACACGTTAAAACAGTTCCCTTGAAGATGACTATTAAAGGAGACATCTTAATCTGTTCTCTCCCTCCTCTCCCCACATTCCTCAAATTGCCTCTTTGCAGCTGCTGTGCAGGAAGGGTAAATAAAGAAGTGGAGCCCAACCTTCATTTGGCTGACAGCTGTAGTGTTTGCCAAAGGCCTTATCCTTGGGGATATCTGGATACAGGTACTTCAGAGGGTTTTCAGGAACGTTGTCTGCCATGATAACTTTGTAATCGCGCAGGATGTCGGCAAAAGGCAGAGCAGATAGGCGACCTTTGTTATAGGGCTCCACTGAGTGAAATGTTACATCTCCTGCAAAAACACAAAGGCACCATAACCTGTACATCAACATCTGCAGCTGGGACACATTTTTGCCTTTCTTTTGAGGTTTACATTTGTATAGACTTTACCTGTTCTTACCTATGTTAGTATCTTTCAGTATTTAATTTCTGCGTATTTGGAAACAAATCTAAAGCCTGCAGTAAGCAGGTACACCTCATAGAAAGCTTTGCTAATATAAAGAGCTCAGGGGTAGAATGTCAGAGTTTTGGTTTGTGTTTGAGAAATTATGATACTTGTATCTTGTCCAAAACCATACTATGCCGTGATACATGTGAATTTTATTTTCAAACCAAACTAAACCTGACTCCTGTATTGCAGGTATATTGCAGAGTTTGGGTTGGTTTTGGTTTAGTTGTTGTTTCGTTTTTTTTTTTCTTTAAATTATACTTACCATTTTCTAGCCGATCCACCCAAGTAAAGGTAATTCCACCCAGATTGCTCTCACTGAACCTTAATAAAAATGTTCCTGGTGTCTTGTCTTTCAGCAGAATTCGTTCCTTTTCTTTGCTTACAAATCCCATTACGTACCTGAGGTATAATAGGAAATCATACGTTTACTTTTGGAAAAAAATACAGACTTCAATCTGTGCAATGTGTAGAATCACAGAAGGGCCTGGGTTGGAAGGGATCTTAAAGTTCAGCTGGTTCCAAATTCCCTGCCATAGACAGGGACATCTTTTACCAGACCAGATTGCCCAGAGCTCTATCCAGCCTGGGCTTGATCTGGCCAGACTTTATACAGGTGTTCAAAACCTGGTTACAAAGCTTTATAAGGTCTGGGGGCTATGACCAAAGCTTTGTGTAATTTGCATGTAGAGTATGGTATTGAGCTCAAAGTACTGTGAAGCCCGATGAAAATTTATCCCAGTACTTGATTGCTTAGACAGACTGAAGAATAGATCTAAACCTGCATTTCAAAGAGATTCAATGTTGTTCCCCTTTGGCAGCAATTTCCAAAAGTTATGAATGGGAGAAGGGAGACAGAAGTGTTAAACTCATTGCAAATACTCCTCTGCATGGCTAAAACTGAGATGAGTAAAGGACAGAGAAAAAGTGGAGAGACATGAGTATACAAGTGTTCCCTTGTTGCTCACCCATCAATCCAAAGAGGAAGAATATGTTTTTTTAATCAAGTCCAGGATTGCTTCAAGCCAAACCCAAAAGGTAAAAGACTTCCCAGGCAAATGTTCCTAATGGTTAAAAGAAAACCACAAAACACAAACAAAACAATTGCACACAAGAAGAGACTCATGAGAATGGTGTTATCCAATGTTCACATAACATAGTTTTTTCTCAGTTTCTTAGGAATAAGCTCCTTTGCTCAAGTGAGAATGACAATTTGAGCTGTGGTTTTGAGTAACATCTCTTTAACCTGACATAAAACCAACTGATTTTTAAGATATGCACTGGAAGCAACTCATTTTTCAAGGAGGAAAAAAATCACATCTGTAATTTCTTCTTAGCTGTAAAATTATATTTTGAGTGAAAAGAAGATGAGAAAGTTGAACTTCCTTCCCAGGTTCTGTACTTGCTTAAATAATGTAGTTAATATTAATTAAATGAGCTTACCCTTCTTTATCAATACATTCTCTGTTCCTCATCAAAGTTACTATATATATTGACTGTCTTCAAATAATTTAGGTCAAAACTAAACATATGAAAAATCTTACTTATGCTTTATGAGAAATATATTGCATGCTTTGATAAGACTTTCCATTGATCATTTACAGAAATATATAAGGCACACTATAATGGCAGTTTCTGATAGCTATATCAATATAACTAAATGGATCCCTAATCCCAAGCTTTACACTTCTGGGTGTATTATTTTCCTAGTTAAATTTACAAGGGTGTGATTGTGCTGAGCTGCAAATCCTACATATGGCAAATGAAAATCTTATCAGCAGCATCAGAGAAACAGAGATAGGCATGGCTGTGGATGTTATGAGAGTTTGGTTTTATTTTTAGAACAGTACCTTGCAGAACTTTGCCCAGGATAGCTGATAATCATTGTAACTGACTTGTTGTCCTGAAAGGGAAAAAAAAAAAGCCCAAATAGTGCTGGTATTATTCTGAAGTTATGAAATAGATATAGTTTAATATCTGTCTTGTTGGGTGGGTGGGGTGTGGGGAGAAGTTCAGGACATCCAGACTTGGGGAGGGAGGGACAAGGGAATGCTAAGAGACTGTAGATCTTGTTTTCTGTATTCTTTTGAAGCAGATGATAATAGTTTTGGGAATATTTGCCTAATGTAGCCCATGACTTGGTGTTTGCAAGACTGTGCTCAGTTTTTAGCCTCAATGTTACTTCACAGCTTTCCCTTCTGGGGCACACTTGGGTCTCAGAGGAGTCAATAGCTCATCTCTCTGAGCTTACAGGGCCTCTCTGCTGTGGTGACACCAGTGAAACATCTCTGGTGGGGTCCCAGAAGTGAACTGACCCACAAGGACAGTTACCTAAAATGAAACAAACCTCTAACCAAACCTCATAAGAAGCAAAAATATTTCCTTTTGATTTCAGATGTAAGAGATAATTGTTAAGGAAGCAAAAGAACATCACAGTTAAGTGTGATTCTTCTTTCAGTTGAGCAGCCTGGAAGTTAGAAACTTGAATTATTTTGTGATAAGAATACGCTGACGCCTGCTTTTCTTTAAAGAAAAAATGTCATTGTGACATTTTTGACATCAGCCCTGGAAGTGGAGGTCATGCTGTCCTGGTTTTGGTTGGGGTAGAGTTCATTTTCTTCACAATAGCCAGTGTTTTGGATTTGTGCTGGAAAGAGTGTTGGTAATATAAGGATGTTTTCTTTCTTGCTGGGCAGGGCTTTCACACAATCAAGATCTTATCTGCCTTTCACCTCACCCCACAAGCAAAGGGGCTGGGAGTGCTGAGAAGTTGAGAGAGGACACAGCTGGGACAGCTGATCCTAACTGCCAAAAGGATATTCTGCACCACATGGTGACATGCTGAGCATGTAAACTTAGGGGTAAGAAGGGGGAAGAAGGGGATGTTTGGGGTGATGGCATCTGTCTTCCCAAGTAACTAGTTTGTGTGATGGATCCAGCCCTGATTTCCAGACTTCCAGATAGGAAGTAGTGAATGAATTCTTTGTTTGCCTTGTGTTCATGTGTAGCTTTTGCTGTTAAACTGTCTTTATCTTGACCCATGAGTTTTCTCACTTTTACCCTTCCAGTTCTTTCCCCATCTCAGTCTAGGGGAGTGGGTGGCTGAGTGGGGCTTAGTTGCCAGCTAGTGCTAAACCCCATGTGTTTAAAGCCTTACCTGTAGCTATCAAATATAAGAGCACCAAAGCAAATAAAATCAGGATATTTCTACACACTTACCTGTAAGTTTCTCTGCTAGCATGTTGAGCTGTTCAGAATTGAGTCCACGACCCACGTATGATGAAAATTGCCAGCTCAGTACTTCTAAGAGCTGGCTTAAAGTGGCAGCAGGGGGGTTGTTGAAGAAAGACAAATTCTGCAGCAGAATGAATGCTTTGTTTAGATAGCAACCACCAAATACGTATCAGGCTGTAAGAGGAGGCTGCAAGTACTTGAGCAGAAGTGAGCTCTGTGTGCAGGGAAGCATTGGGGCAGATATGTGTGTGCTGTCCCACCTGCAGGCACTCAGCAAGGTCCAGTGGGGTGCCCAAGTGGGGTTGTAGCGTGAGATTCCCAGAGAGAGCCAAAGTCCCTATGTGTGCATCTTGTATGCTAAAATAGCTTGCTATGCTTCTGGTAGTGCCCTGTGTATAGACAGTGAAAATATGCTTAAATCCTGTCCAAAGAATCTAGATATTATCACTATATTTTAATGTTTAGGGCATGGAAACTTTAAACCATTACACGCTGATGTGGTGATGTGCTGTTGAATCATTTGGCTTATCTTAGTTTTTTGTGGTTTTTTTTTTTGTTTATTTATTTATTTGTTTGTTTGTTTGCTTGTTTATTTTTATTGTACCAAGGACATACTGAAGACTGTGCAAAAACTCTCTGGAATATCACAGAGTGATAGTGCAGTCCAGCCTGCTGGTCAGCTGGCCTGCCACTGTGGTAGACTGTCTGACCCTTTCCCTCCTCTGAGCATCTGAGTGGCTGCACTAATCCCCAGCTGAAAGCCTGAGAGCCATTGTCAGCAGTGTTCCACAATCTGCAAATACAGTAACAGTGACTGAATCTAAAATATGTGCTGAGACAACTGGAGCCTTAGAAAGAATGATTCTGCCTTTGCTCAGGGTTAGAGCCACTAGAAGTTGCTACTTAACATTTACAGTCTTCTCCACAGAATGCACAAGTTCCTATAAAATCCATGGGAGAAAGCAATACTTAAGTGCATCAGAGACTCATCTATACCCCTACTTTGATGGTTTGGAGTTGTACTGGTAGACTTATTTTCTAATCAGTCTAGTTTCAGTCCACAACACCCAAGAGAGATAAATTCAAACTTCAGAAGTTAGAAAAGTTGTGGAGAAGGGCTGTCACCTTTCCCTAGTTTAAGAACTACTACTTTAGGCTACAAAAAGACAAGCTAAGGGTGTATGTGGCTTTATATCTGAGAAAGAAAGATAAAGAGAACAACATCAAAGTGTGATGTTGATACAGTGTATATGAGAAAAACAAGGCTAGTTCAAAATGGAAATACATCTTTTTTATACTTAATGTATTTAGTAACCAAATAATACAAATGTGAAAATGCAGGAAATCGGTATTTACATATCCTACCTGAGGATCATTGGTTGACAGGTTGTACCAAATAATAGAGGCCCATGCATTGGGCAGTTGGCTGACGTTGGAAATCATCACCACGGGCAAAGAGCTGGTCTGGTGGAGAGAATGAATGCAGTTGTAGCGGTGGTTCAAACTCAGAGAATGACATATCCCCTGAAGAATTTCTGGGGGCCTAGAAAGTGAGGCCCCTCTGAAGGTAGAGTTAAGTTTGGCCTTGGAAAGGCAGTCGAACTCCCCCCGCCTCCCCCTGAGTCAACAATAGTATCTTGTGTCTCACTCTTTCCTCCCTTCCTCCTTCCTGACTGCATCCTGACCTCCCGACCCTTCTCCGTGTCCTCCCCTGTACCGTTATGAGATAAGTTGTAACCCTCAGAATAAAAGTCTGAATGTTGGGCTATTCCGGGTCTTTTGCCCCTGAGCCCAAGCAGAGCGGACCCCCGTGTCTTGTGTCTGATTTGGGCTCCGGGCAAAGGAACACTCTCTCTCTCAGAAGCTCTCAGGTTTTTAGGACAGTGGCCACCATCCCAGGGAAGCCTGGCTCGCGGCGAGGGGAAAAGAAGTCCCTAGCTGAAGCTGACTTAACGAAAAGGAAGCTCTCAGAACAAGCCGCCGAGCTGCCGGCCGTCCCTATGGTCAGCTGTCCGGCCCTCGCCACCGGCCACATGCAGTGGGTAAATGCTGCTGAGGAAAGTATTAGTGCTGTGCTGTGCTTTGGTTTTTTAGTCTCTCTTTCTTCCCAAAGAATAGGCTTCTTTTCCAGAAGTTCTGGAAATCTTATGTCTGCTTGTGGTTACTGCTGAGTGCCCCACCGAGGGTAGGCAGACCTGTGGTCTGGCCCAATACAGTTGTCCTTCTATAATCTGCTGGGAAATGCCTTTTACTCCTGACCCAAAAAATCTTTCCCGGATACTCACTTCCAAATTTATGGTCAATCCGTAGAGGCAGACCTGTGTTTCAAAGCTGATGGAGTGCAGCTCCTCGGTCACCATGTGAGGGCCCTGAGGAAGTGAGGAGGTTATAAAGCTGGGAGGGCACAGTTGGCATTAACATTGTTTTAGTGATCCAGCTGCTCAGGTTACACTTGGAAAGAAAACTCCTATCAAATATACAAGCCGAACAGGAAAAGAAGGAAGTGAAGGAAACAATTTGTTTGTTCAACTCTGACATTAAATTTGTCCAGAAGTCTGGTATTTTTTCTGATTAATCTAAAATAACTCCTTAATATTGTTAAAGCAGTACTTCTAAACTTCTAACTTTTTCTAAAATGATACTTTGAAACATAGATTTGCCCAAAAATTTAACACATAATTTTGTGGGTCTAACAAAGGTTGTCTCCAACTTTCCTTTTCCTAAAATTTCCTTACAGATTTATAATTTGACTTTGAACAGAGATGTTCAACTTCAAGGAGAAACAAACTGGAAACAAAGCAAATAGCCACAGCTTTAATGACAAACAGGCCTTGATCCAGGCTTGCTGTGTGTACTACTTGAGGCCTAAATCATTAATCCAAAGTAAATCTGGTATTAAAACCCCAAGCTTTTCTTGGATAGAAAAAAATAAAATCTGTTTGTCATCATTGATTAAAGTTTGTAGTATAAGCATTTGTTTTGATTACAAACCAGCATAGCTCTGTAAAGATCTCTGCCCCTTAAGAAACAGATCTTTTGAGATACATTTCCATCCCCAGAACTCGAAGTATAAAAATATATTTGTTCTTTTCTTGTTTTCTTTGTTCGTGGTCTTTCCCTCCCCATCATGCATTTGTTTTGTCAGACTTTTCTTTAAAAAAAAAGAAATAAAAAGTTGCAAATCGCAGTGCTTTCCCTTACTGAAATATTCTACTTTCAGTCAATGTAAAATAAAAGTATTTCTAGGCAGAGGACCTTGTGGCCTTATCTTTGCATGGAGCACCTCTTCCAGGACATCTACAGGCCACTGCAACAAAAGATACTGAATAAATGAGGAATTGAGACCACAGGAGATCCTTAGGCATCTGAATAATGAATCTGCCTTGCAAAGGGAAAATCCAGCTTAGACCTGAAGGCTTTTACATGAAATACTCATCCATCAAATGAGCTCAAATATTTAATACAGGTTGAATTAATTTAGCTCAACCTGTATTGCTGACCCAAACTTGAAAAAGGTTGGTTAAACTATCCTTCTTCCCCCATTACGATTTTGCAGAAACAAATTTGTCTCATGGAAAAATCATCTAGGCAAAAAGGTACAACTACATGAAAGGACAAACTCAAAATAGAGAATTTCCACTTTTTTTTTTTTAAATTTAACTACACTTTTAGCATTCTTAACGTCCTATAAGAAATCAAGTTTTGAAAGCATTATAGTTGCTGTTAACAAAGGAAATGCCAAGTCTTATTCTGCTAATAACAACTTTCACAGATTGACTTGACCAAGGAAAGGCTCTGTTTGAGGAAATGAGCAGTGAACCAGGTCACAGTTCAGCTGCCCTCATTCTCCACAGCCCTATGATAGCTTTAGATAGTATTAAAGGCACAGTGTGTAGAAAGTGGGGGAAAATGCTGCCAAAACTAGAGTGCCAACATTTCTTAACCTACCTTTTTGCATTTGCTTGTTGTGGTGTGTGATTTTGTAAGCAGCAAAGTAGCTGGGAGGTGAGCCTTGAGTTTCAGCCTTGCCAATCGGGTTGTGAATTGTTCTGTTCTGAAATGTGTGTGAAAGGGGCACATGTATCTTCTGCTCTAGGTTTTGGTCAAATTCTTCATGCTGATCACACCTTTTGCTTTGGCCTTAAAGACGACTACAAATAACTGTTATGCTTGTATAACTACAGCTATTTTGGCTGTGATAGAGTGATTTTTAAAATCGATTTTATTTTTTTTTAAACTTGCTAATCCAACTTTAGCCTCAGTTATGCTGGTTTTAGTGCTGTCATGCCATACACAGAGTCACCACGAGAGGGGAACCTACGACCAGGCTCAGACAAGTGTTGGTAAATTGAACACATTTTTGGTCCCAGCTGAAGGAGCAAACTCCTTTGATGCAAAGATAATGACACCCTGACTTCAGCTGTGAATTGACCAGCAGAACATATATTTAAAGCATCTTTCCTATAGAAAACTATTATTTCAACAAAATAAATCTTTAAAAACTTGGGATTTTTTTCCCCGAAGTGTAAATTACCAAAAAGAGAAACTTTAAGAGAAATGCACACATTTGGATTATTACTTTCTACCTTCTGTTGTAACTTTTTCAATATACAGACTTCAGGCATGCAATTACAATTTGAGTAGTTCCAAACAGTTCTCATTATACTTATACTAATATAATGGTTGGATCCTGTACTTAGTATATATTTTAAAATCTAACAACTCTTTGATTTAAATAAAATCAAATATTAAATTCTTGTGAGAGTAAGCAAAAACAACATGTAAAATAAATGCACAAACCTCATTTCCTTTGCTTCCAGCACTTGTTTTCATTTCTTTGGGTTGCTGTATAAAGCAAAGCAATATTTATGGGTCAGAGAAACTATAGACAGAAGTACATGTAAAGAACGTAATTTATAACCAGGATGCTCTTAGTTATATTAGATTATTATATTTTATTAGATTATTATTATTATTAGAGTTTATTTGCAATATACAAATGAACTCTAATGAAGACACTGCACCTTGAAAATTCTATTCAGTGAGGAGTCTTTCGATATTTTTAAAGAACTTTTAAGAAACTAAGGTAATCTAACAACGAGTTGGGTGCTTGCCTAGTTTAGAACACAAAAAAGGGCTAAAACCCAGTGATCTCAACCTCCTTTTGCAAAACTGCAGCGATGCACTTCATCTGTGGTTAAGCCCCAAAAATACCACAGGCAAGAGAGTGTTAGTCAGAGAGCAGGACTCACTGGGCCCTCAGAGAAGTCACACAAGCAGTGCTCTGGTCTCTCACAGGGCTGCTATTACAGGCATTAATTTCCGGTAGATTTCAAGCACTCAATTCTCTCTCCCCTAGAAAATTGTGGTGTGGTTTAGGTTTTCTGTTTGCTTGTTCTGTGTGTTGGGTTTTTCTGTTTGGTTTTTTTTTTGTTGTTGTTGTTGGTTTGGTGTTTTGGGTTTTTTTTTTTATCAAACTCAGTTTCTGAGAAGCTTTTTAATTCAGCATAATTAGACTTTCATTCTTTGGCGGTAATTAGGATTTGCTTTGTAATTTCTGTGAAAATATATATATATATATATATATATATATAATTCTATGGAATGGATAAAATATGGAATAACATAAAGAGCTTCCAGGAGTAAATTTCTTGTATAAGCAGAAAGAAAATGAGTGTGGCCTTGACAGTAATACAGTTCTCCTTCTGTAGTTTCTAAAGAATCTTTTATTTCTTTACCAGAGGTACACAACAGTAAAAAAGCAGTCAAACCTACCAAATGTCGAAATTCTACTGACAAACTTCCATTTGCAGACTCATCCATGTTCATGGCTTTCACATGTGTTCCACACAGAACAAATCTACGGTTACTGCGGAGGACATTACACTTATGTATTCAAATACCATTGTATTGGAATAATTTAATAAATACGGTACTTTAATTGTCTTACCTTACAGTTGAAACATTCCTAAAATAGAAGAGGGGTGGGGGAAAGGAAACAGATGGTGAATCAGTAAATATGTAAGACAGAACTTGTATGGAGAAGTATATCTGAGATGGTAGATTTTGCCATGTCAAAAAATTGGTTTGTATTGACAACACAACAACAATTTTTAAAATGAAGAACTGAAATTCATACTGTCCATTTAGACTTTTGCATCTGCCCATATATAGGTAGTGTATCATATCTTGTTATTTATTATCCGACAGTACACGGCTTTTGAGAGAACCAGCCCTGGCTTCTCTCTTGCTCCCTCCTCAATGGATGTTTTCCCTCTTTCTTGTGGGCCAGCATTTATGTCCGTGCAGTCAACGTGTTTTTTAGGGGCTTGCAGAGGCACAACAGGCAGAAGAAGGGAGGTAGCTGTACCTAGGGCAGGGGATGGTACATGGTGAAAGCTCAGAGATATTTCAAATCTAACTATCCCATAAATGCAATACAGTTTGGTTTCAAGTTTTTGTGTGATGCTGCTGTACCAGTCTGATGAATTTTTTCTAAATCTTGAGACAAATCTTAAATGGACTTCTTGCCTCCAATTTGAAAACATCAATTAGACTTAGCAGCTTTGTTTAAAAAAAAAGAAATCTTTTACATAAAAAGGAACTGTTACTCTAATCTTTTAACTGGTGGGATGTTTTAATTATTTTTTTCTATTCCTTTTAAAAACAGTTTTAAAATCAGATAGGGTAGCCACTGAAAAACCTGTGTTGTCTCTGTAGGGAGAAAGAGAATATCTTCACTTTTAAGTTTCTTACTTGTCAATAGTTGCTTTCACTCTGATCTGGTAGTTCAGCTCTGGCAATTTAATTAGCAACCTTCAAAACAGAAAATGAGAGGGTGAACATTGCAGGATAAATGTCTCACTAGACTGGTTGTCCCAGATAAAAATATCAGAAATTATTATAATCTGAAAAAAGATTAGGCATCTAAGATTATAACACATTTTACAAGGCTGAATATTCAAAAAGAGGAGCTGGGCTTTTCCAGTGGTGGGTGCCCTACTGTCCTGGGCTGACAATAAGTCCCTCTAAGTGTGTGGAAAAGTTAGCATGTGTTTGAGGGAATGGCTGGAGAGACGCCAAAGCAGTAACAATTAGGAGATGGATTTGTATTTTCTCTGACTGCACCACAGATGTGTGTGTGCTTTCCTTCATGTACCTTTTCTCACCCCCAGCCCTCCATGCACTTTGAGCTGCAGGGAGATGAGAAATGAAATGAGAGTTCCTCTCTAATCTTTGCTCTTTCACCAAGTCCGGCAAGGAGCTTCTGGGAGATAACTAACCTGTCTCTGATTCACCAGAGACCCCCAAAATGCAGCAGTTTCTCTTTCCTCTGTGCAAAATTGGCTCTGAGTATTCTGATTTTGGCGTGTATGATAAGGGTCATTATTTATGCAGTCTGTAAAGTCATTAAACCAGGAATTTTATGCATACAGAACCCTGAAGGTGCTGCCTTTAGCCACAACGTGCCTTTCTTCCTCATGTTTTACACTTTACTGCCACTTGTTTTGCGTGACAGATTCTGTGGACTTTATATCCCCATTCCAGAAAATCTCCCTGCAGTTGAAAGGATCCCCAACACAAGCTTTGCTTTCTAGATTCTCCTAGGATAAAGTACTGTACACAAATTAAGGAGTTTATGTTAGATTTTCTCCCCTTACCTTAATTTGACAGTGAACTGTATTAAAGTTTTGAGAACCATTGGCCTCTGGGGGTGTGTTGGCATGCAGGGCTGCCTTTCAACCACGAAGGAGCTGTGTGAGGAGAAGTGAAACAAATGGATATTTAGGAATATGTGTAAACAAAGAGCTGTTCTAGGATGAAAATAAAAGGCCTTGTATCTCTTAAAGACTTATTTCTCTACAGATGCTGAAGGGCAAGCGATGCATTCCAACTCTCAGTTCTCAAAATGATCCAGTGGCCTAACTTTCAATTAAATTGTTTCCGTAAGAAACAAATATTTTGAACACATTGAAAATTACACAAAATTCAGTCGTCCTAAAATACAATGATAAAAGTCTTGGTCTTTCAAAATTTTATCAGGGCCATAGAACAGAGTACAAAAATACGCCGAGCATGGCTCCAATGAAATAAAACTATCATGAAATTAACTATGGTTTTAATTTTTTGTATATATATATATATCTACAGCAAAAAATTGAGCACACTTTGCATTCACAGACTCACTTGAGGTATATTTCTAGTATAGCCAGTACAAGAGAAATTATGACAATGTTTTATTATTTATGATAATACTAACAGAAGGGTGAGTTAGGAGGGCAGCAGGAAGGGTAGCTTGGGGGGCAAGAGGAAAGAAAAGGACCATTTATTTAAAAAAAAAAAAAAGCAAAATCACAGACACAAACCCCCAAAATTTTCTCAGCAGCATGTACATAACTCCTCCTAGAATAAGGGGATTTCTGGCATTCACTTAAGAGTCAGACCTTGATGACAAAACCTTAAATGCTACCCATCAGAAGCTGCCTGGAACCTTCAGTTTCTATGAGTTTTGATGACAGCTGTACATACTTCTTATATTAGGAACCTGGTCCTTAAAATCCTCAGACATTCAACCTTTTTTCCTTTTCCTTAACAGTGTGTTCTGTACCAGTTGGGGTAAGTTCTGTACGCTGGCAGTGGCTTACGCACTTCCGGAAAAGGTTGTAGAGCAGAAAGTTGACTTTTTCCAGCAGCTGAGGTCTTTGCACAGGAATAGGGTCCCCATCATAAGTCAGCCTGGTCAAGAGTTCATCCAGCTTTTCTAGTTGCCTTCTGACTTGAAAGAGACTCTCTGCCAGCAGTGTAAAGCTACAGCAAGACAAAGAATTAGTTTACAATTTTTGTGTAAACTGTTTCTTAGAACACAAGAACTACTTAAGTTCTTGCTTGAGGAAAATCAGAATTTGTACTGAATGGTGCTTTTCAGCTTTGCCCAAACTCACACCTGTTCATCTTTTGTTTATGGGAGTATATAAATACATTGGGTAAATCACCTATTTTATGATCAAAGATAAATATTTTCACAACAACACAACACTAGGGGAATTTGTTAGAAATGTATACATGGTCCTGATGTTGTACATGCAGAGCACTTGTGCCAACATTAATTATTTCCTACTGCTCAGTAGTTTTACAAAATGTACTTTTAAAAGGTTAATATTTATACAAAATGAGCAAGTTAACAAGACTGAAGAAGTGTAAAAGCAGTAAGGAAAAATAAATCCGAACCCACTTGCTAACAGTTCAGTTGGATATGTGTGTATAAAATTACATTTTTAAGCTATTTTTAGCATCTTCATTGGAAAAAAAATTCTTCAGTGAAAAAGAAAAGACACACACACACACACAAAAGGAAAAAAACCAATTTTTCAATCCTAAAAAATTTCTTGGTAATTTTCCTTCCTTTTTACTTCTCTATTTTTACTTCACCTTTTCCATATAAAAGTTTTGATGGGAGAGTAATGATATTCTCTGGTTATATTATCTTTTAAATATAATGCTCTTTTCTTTTTACATGCAATCACTTCCGAGTTGCCACCACAGAGACTACAGCCACTCAATTCCTGCACACTGTGAAGCCTGGAAGAGTGAGTCAAAGCATAAAGTCCCTACTCAGCTCCTGCCCAGACACAACTCCCACTGTCTTCTATGACAAACTCGGTCAGCACCATTCTTACTCAGGCAAAACTCCCAAGAGAGAGTGTCTCATGTATCTGGAGGAGCTGTCAAACCCAAAAATGAGTGACTGCCACAAGTCAGGCTCAGCAGTTCACGGTAGTGTTAATTCTGAATAGCAAACGTTGCTTTTAGTTAGCACCTCTTAGTTATTTGCTTTCTTAGCTGCTGGTGAATTTGGTGCTGTTGCAGCTGATCTAAAGGAATGATCGTTTCAAGTGCAGCAGACTTCCTGTGGTT
Source organism: Petroica traversi (assembly GCA_025920805.1). Lineage (NCBI taxonomy): Eukaryota > Metazoa > Chordata > Aves > Passeriformes > Petroicidae > Petroica > Petroica traversi. Next base: position 3,312,203 of record JAHLSL010000055.1, read on the forward strand.
TTCAGTGGAAATGCGAGGTCAGGGCAGGTTTACCAGTTCTGGAGTTGGTCGAGCCCCCCGTGGAGGGGCCCCCCCGATGCAGGCGATCTGCTGCCGCCTCTTCCAGTCCAGCAGCTCCTCGGTCAGCATGTTGCTCATCAGCATATCGATCTCATGGATCACACGCCCTATTTTACCGAGCACTTCCTGCAAAATGGGAAAGGTGGCACTAACTGACCACAGGCAACAGTTGCAAAATTCAGCAATTACCATGAAGCGCTGATTGAATTTATTTTCAATTGTTCTGAAAGTAACCATATTTAATTCCTACTGCTTCAGTGGCAGGATCCATCACCCATTGTACATTAATTCTGAATCTCTATGAATTCTTCAGTAAAACTTTTTTGGGGCAGGGTAGGAGAGAATATTGTTGCATTCTTTGTGGGCATTAGCACCTCCAAGATTTTGTCACTTGCAAGCTCTGTCAAGTTCAAAAAGTTCTGCTTTTGTTTTGCATCATATAAAATGTTTTTTGTTTGCTTGATTTAATCATACCCCTCCCAAGGACTCAAATTGCTTCACTCTTAAGGTGTGCAGAACCATATCCTTGACTGAGCTGCTACTTAATCGCCAATTTCTTCACTTCTAGTCAAAAATCACCCAGACCCACCCAGACGCTTTGCAAATTTTTAAGTCCTGTGTGATTCGTCTGTTCTTCTGAGATGAGAATTTAAAAAGGCACACATACGCATTTGAGTATTTGGTGTGGGAATAAGGGGAGAAAGCAGATTAACCACAAATGACAAAACATTGTCACTAACCTTTCTCTTGTAGTCTAAAGTATTGAGCATCGCCTGCAACGCCAACATTTCCTGTTTAATGAGGGCGCTGTTTTTGTCATTCTGCTCTGCAGGGGATGAAAAAAATCAGTATAAATACATGTGTGGATGCATGTGCTTGTTTGTAAGGGGAGAGGAGGAAAAAGACCCCATGATCAGACTGCAGCATGGACTAGTGAAAAAATATAAACTGTGGACATCAGTAGATTATGCAACAGCACCTTTCATTTGGAAGGACTAACTTTAGTACAAGTTTAGCATAAGGTTTTATGGCTCCTGTCTGTAGATGGGGGGGAGCAGGGGGACCAGGAAAAGGCAGAAAATGTAGAGATGATACCCAGAGTTCTCTATATTTCTCATCCCTGTGCATACTCCTGCATATTATGTATATCTGGCTTGGATCAATGATTGATCTGTACACACAAATACGCTCGTGGTGTCAGCAGTTGGGCTAAAGCCTTTGGACTCGATGTGAATTACAATGCCTGGCTGAGAGGCATTTGAAACAGAGATAAATTGTTCATTGCCAAGGGAATTTCAGCAGCCAGGAACACTGATAACTGGGCATTTCCCCCTCTCTCTAACTTTTGTCCTTCTATGAATCACACACTAGTTTCAAGAGTCCCCAGGCTTACCCATGTTCACCCATGCTCTTCCCCACCCTCACTTTCCCTGACTTTTTATATCTTTCATGCTACATTCAGAAAAGAAATTGGTGCCAAATGTGTGCTTGCTAAGCTCTGGATTGGTGCCTTCCTATTGAGTTAGGGTAGATGTTTCATAGAGGCAGACAAGTAACCAGCACCAGTTCAGCCACAGCAATTGCTCCCACACACTGTAAGCTGGCTGTGCTGGAGCAGGGCAGCAAAATTTTAAGCCCTGAAAGTCAATTTATTTTGCAAGTGGGGCAGCTTTCAGTTGTCTGTGTAGTCAATAATTCTTATTGGCCTGGTGACCAACAACTCATTAAACTGTGGCAACTGTTCTGATTGCTGGGCTGTATCCAGCCTTCAACATTTAGGATTGATGTGTTTAAGGACTTGGACGTTTCAAGCCCAGTATCTTTGCATGTTCAAAGGAAGATAATATAAAGATATCTGAGCAGACACAAGTGGACCCCAGTTTATTTTCTGAAAGAGATCATGCAAGGACTGTTGTGCAGATCTCAACCATCACAGGCTGGTCAAACATGCATTCAGAGTGCTTACCAGCTGGTTATCACCACTGTGGTCAAAAAAGAACAGAAAGCCAAGTTAGAGGCTAGAAAAATCAGTTTTGCATGACTCTGGGAAGTAAGAGTCTCTTCCACATTCTGCCAAAGAAGGGCCATGTAAAAGGTGAGGAAATTGAAAAATAGGTTCTTTAAATTAAGAAATGTATTACTTTACATGTCATTATCATAGCTTATCTGTAGGAAACAACTATACTTTCTCAACATGATCCTCTTTACCCTCTTAAACCCCAAAGAATCATTATGTTCCAAGACAACAACTTTATATAAACTAAAGATCCATTTTTATGTTTACATATATTATTTATGTAATGCATAAAACCCCCTGATGCTGGAGTCTAGCTGCAGAATCAGTAGTTTTCTAGAGAATCTAAAAATTATTATAAAACTCTTACCTAAACTCTGTATTGTTTTATACCTGAAGTCAAATTCCTCTTGCAAGTCTTCTAAGTATTTCACATCTTGGTCAGTCATCTTTCCCAGGAAAGAAATGAACAAATGAATAATGTAGTTTTTTCCTTTCTTACCATTTGAAAACCCCTGAACAGTTCTGTGAGCCCTCATTTACTATCTTGTAAACTTTAGAAAGGATGATTGAATAATAAATACACATTTATAGCTACAGATTTATTTTACTTTTTTAGAAAGTAAAATATTATCCTCATCCTGCAGTTGACAGTGGTTGATTCAGCTTTATCCCTTCTTGTTTACTAGTGCAATGACATAGTGGAAAGTAGGAATGAATGTGTTTGCTTGAGCTAAACTGAAATTGTTATGCCAATAATGTTACTCTATTCTTGAAACTTTATAGCAGGGCAAAGAGATAATTTTGCTTAAATTTTACTTAAATGGAAATTGAATCAGGGTGTGCAAAGCCAAAAAAGGTGGAGTCAGACATAGGAGTAGAGCTCACAGAACTTATTTACAGAATGTCTTAAGAATTTGGATAAAGAAATGCAACATTTTTGCTGCTTTGGCATTTTGCAGACTTCTTTTCTTATGTGCTGTTAAAAAAAATTGAAGATATTTTCTAGTAACCAATCAATGATAATTCAAAAAAGCCCATCAAAAGAAGGAAAATAAAACTGTAGGAAATTATCTGTTGTACTTCAAAGTTCTGTTTCTGTGCTGTTCATGGGAAGCCTTGATTTTGCCAACAACTCTTAAGCAATCCTTCTTAATTACCTAAGATGTGCACATTAAGTGTCTGTGAATATACAGAAACTTGTTTGCTAAATGAACCCACACACAATTGGCCATTTTGGAGACTAAAGTTTTAAATTATATTTGTAAGTATGAAATTACTTACATGAGGAGCTGGCTAACCTCTGTGTTCAACTTAATTACTTACAAAAAAACCTCTGGTATCTAGAAAATGTTCTCATTTTCACTGGTTCTTCAGAGGTGGCTGTACTTCCTCACACAGGCCAGGCAGAAAGAGCAGCATTACAGGCTGCTGCTTTGGCTGATCTGCAACTCTTATCTTACAATTTTATTTGCAGATAGAGACCTAGAATTACATTCTTCTGAAACTACCTTAATCATTCTAAGAGTTTGATCTCTCTAACCCTTCTTTCCTGTGAAAGGAGACATTGATGAGCGAATGCTGCTGGGATCTCATTCCAGTGTGCCAAAAGTGTTACTCTTGAACAACATATGGACAGGTATTTCAAATACAGCTTCTACACTGAGACTGCTGCAAAGCTGAAAGAGGGGCTGGTATAGCAAAAAAGCCATGGTAATCTGAATCCTTGTCCTACTCGGAACTGAACAGGCAAGAATTCTCTGAGCTTTCAGGGTCTCTGGGACATAGCTACAGGTTTGACTCAGCCCAGCTCTGCCCTGCAATGGCATGAGAAACTCCTGGAGAGTGGTTACCATCAGCTCCCAGTGTTCTTGTCCCCTCTCGTCTCCAAACCATGTAATTATGTCACGTAGCTTTCGGCTCAACAAAGGTCTCGGTACATGAGTCAGAGGTCATGAAGGTTAAGCTACTGCTGACCCAGCTAAAAGAGGTGAAGTTGCAAAAATACATTTTGTGAACCTTACATATTTTTTAGAGACTGCAGGTATGCTCTTACTGCACTCAGTGGTCTGCAACTCACTTAGGGATGAGTGTGATAGCTGAAAAAAAGGCAGCTCTCACACTGAACCCGACAGCTGCAAACACCTGAGGATCCAAGTGTGTCCTGGAGTTAGTCTGGGCAGATGGCCTTGGAATAATGGAAAATGATTGGTGTGTCTGTTGGCAGAAGTAGTTGTGCCGCCCAGCTTAAAGAAAGTTCAGGTGAGTCTATATGAAAACCATGTGGGCAGAGACAGCACACAGGACAAAAAAGCTACCTGAGCACTGTTTTTGATGGCTGACACTTTGTGTTCTACATTTCTCTGACGTTCTGAAACCACAGAGTTCTGCAGAGACTTTTCCAGTGGCCCCTGGAACACATGGAACAGATAATCGGTGGGTCAGTAATAATAATAATAATACGTGATGGAAACTGTACTGTAAGTTCCAGCACAGAGAGGGAATTCAGAAGCCAGTGCTCAACCATCTGGAGACTGCTGTAAACACACAGACCCATTTAGTTCTACGATTTGAAAAACATCCAGCTTTAACTTTGAAATCCATAAGTGAAAAGTCATGGGTATACTCTGGGTATACTATTATGTATAATTTAAATTAAACATAGATTATTAGATTCTTTAAGCATAGATTATTATATTTTTGAAAAAGATCCATGGAACAAGACTGATATAGGAATACCTATTACATCTATAAGTGATTAACGAGAACACATTTGTCTTAAAAATTCTTTCTGGGTTTTAATCATGTAACAGTTACCCAAAATTAAGTTTCATATGTAATTTGAATTACTTTTTTCTTCAAACAATGTAAAAATCATCACTGACTTTATAAAATATTGGATGGAATGTCTTTTGCATTCCATAATTAATATGAATTAATGCATTGCATAATTTAAAATACACACATCTGTTTTGCAAAGAATAATCTCTTTAAAACCTTTCCTACAGATTAAAGTCTTTGAAGATTAGCTGTGACATGGAAGTCCCTTATAGCAATGTTTCCAGCAAAAGAGACACTAATGAAGTTCAAATGTGAGTTTAAAGGGCAACATTTGGCAACCCCTAGTGCACACAAATCACTTCAGTGAAATGAAGGGACAGGATTTGGTCTGAAAAGCATATGAGCAGATTAACATGGAGCAGATTAATGAAATGTAATTCATTACCTGTACAGGCATGCTGGCTGCAGCCAATATTCTTCTTTCTTCTCTTAAGCAGTTTGAGATGATCACTGCTATATGCATGGGATTACCATGATATTTGCCCTGCAAGCACAAGTAAATACAACTAAAAAAATTCCAGAATTCAGGAGGTCCCTCTGGAAATCACAAGCAATATGATATATGAGTGCCTATGAGCTACAGATTGGTGTGGGCGGAAAAGACTTCCCTTTTCATGTGCTGGTTCAGCCTTTCAGGGCAGCATCAGTTAGTGACACCATCATAAAATATTCTTAACAACATTCCACAGAGATGATAAAGATACAATTCCAAGATGTATATCATTTGAAGATCAAATTGCTCCCCTGCTAACACAGCTGTTTTGAAAGGGCTTTCCTGTCAGCCTATTCTGGGCACGATTTTATCACGTCTTCGATTTTCAATAGGATGTTGCTGCTTAGCATGTAACACTTCTGCCAACAAAAAAGTTTGTAAGCATATCAATATGGTGATGACACAAGCAGGAAAGCTTCTTCAGCATAAAGCAGAAGACCTACATTTTAATGTCTATGGACAATTTTTCTCTTTAAAAAAATAATGTGCCTAAGATGAAGGAATAAGCAACTTTTGTCCCAAGCCAAAGAACCAAAAAATGTACAGTTTTACACCACCATAAAAAAAGTGCTGAATTGCTGATGTGTGACTGAGGACTGGGCACAATTTGAACTAATATTGGTTTATGCTGTATTTATCAAACTGGAATGATTGAGGACTCTCAAGCAGCTTCTTTTCTTATGATGTATTAATTCAAAGTTTCTCAGTATCCTTCATGACTTTCATTCAGTATAATTCATCCAAGTACCCTTTGTTCAGTGCTCATAGTGTTTGTCCATTAATCAGAATTTATCAATTTAATTTCTTTTCCTGTTTAGTTTCCAGTTCTGGACTTAGTCTATTTTCTCCCCTTTATGATTATTCTTAATTTTCAGCATATCTTCCTGCCACTCAGAGCCTCTTTTATTCTAGCTGTCTCAGAATGTGGCAAAATAAGTTTATACATATTTTAATTGATGCCATATCTTCCTTTGATATCTCATACCAATTTTTTTGTTAGAAACAAGGGTGTGAATTCATCTGACAGAAATGAGAGTACATTGCTTTTGTATGCAGCAAGCACCATGTCATTAAAAAAAACTTTATAATGCTTTTTACTAAACATTTCAGGTGAGCTCTTGCATGAAACTGTAATCGGAAATATGTTTTGACTTCAATTGCAAAGTAAAGAAATACCATATTTAAAGTAGCTTGGTTCAAGCTACTTGGTATTAAATATTGTGTGTTGTTTACTGTGGTTCCAGGCATAGATTAAGGTGAAAGATATAGGACTCTTAAAACTAAATAACCAAGTACCAAATGTTCCCATCTAAGGAAGCTTTGACTGCCATGGCATTGTTAGCAATGAAACTAAAATTTGTTTCTACGGTTTCTGAAGTCCTTTCAGGACAGAAAAAGCATGTGCCCCACAGTACAACCAGTGCACACCCAAAGTAGCCTCTGTGCTGTGCCTCCTTTGATGTCTTTAACAGCAGTTCAGGATAGTGCTTTACTCCAGCATCCATCAATTACTCTGAGGAACAGGCATTATGAACCTGACTGGTTTTAGGAATTTCTCTGTAAACAAGAGGTGGTGAGTAATAACACCCCAGCACACACTGTGCCTCAGATGAAACTCCCTCCCTGGCTGCTCCTTCCTGGGCAGTGAGAGGAGACTTGATTAAGGATACACTGCTGTTTTTTATGTCAAATAACAGTGCCAAAGATCTGTCAGTACACATTTCTCCCTGACAGCTCCATGCTGTAAGGACAGTAACTACGATGTCGCTGCACGCTTCCTTCAGCACCACTGCACTTCAGGCCCAGTGATGTATTCACAGTCCCCTTCATCAGGCATATTCCCAATCTCTCTCTCTGTGGTGTCAGGATGCAGCTTTGGGAAGGGAAGACAGAAATGTGAGAAATGGCTGTGGTCTTTCTGCAAAGGACTGAGTGGGGTGTCATGTCGAACTGAGGTCCAGCCGCAAGAGCCAGGGCAAACTATCTGCTGCAAAGAATGATTGTGCTGCTGGCTGTACTCCAGCCCAGTGCCTGACTCCTTAGGGAGCCAATCCAGGCTGCTAACTGGGACAGAAACTGCTTATCCTTTTTGCAGACTGGGTTTTCTGCTCCTTGGTGGACTGAAACTGCTTGGCAAAAGATGAGTTTATTGTTAAGGACAAGCACATGTGAAGTCGGGAGAGGGGGGAACAGTTCTGCCTCATTCCAGCTTTATCACAAAGCCTGTCTCATCCATCTGTACCTTGAGTAAAGGGGGGGAAATTCCTGTTACTAACAAGGCTTGGGATGAAATCTGCCACTGGCGTAAATTTACTGATGGGCATATTAACTCCTCTGTTAATTACTGCTTTTGGCTGTTATTTCTTTTTGGTAGTAAAACAGGGTTTTGCCTTCTCCCTAGCTGGCCAGTAAGTGACCATGCCATGATACCTGAAGCTATGAAGCCTGAGGAGTATGTAGTCCTGGCTTACCACAGCCCAACAGAATTCCAGCAGTGCAAGGGTTTAAAGGACTCAAACAAAAGCTATTTAACAAAGTCAAGAAGAATTAATCATCCTCTCTTGGAGCTGGAACAATGCATCTATGTAGAAAAGGCTGTTAAAAAAAAAATTCTAACAGTGGGATGTGTTAAAATTCCCCACAAAGGATGCCGGTTATTAGGGACTTTCCCAGTGTTTCTAGACACTATTCATATGCAAAACTTAAAAATTCTTTCTTTCTCTCCTTTTCTTTGTTTCATTAAGAGAAAACCATCTGAATCAAGAGATGGAGTGGAAATTCACTTCCTGCCCCCCCCCCATTTCTTTCTTCTCTAACTCATAGAGCTGTAGTATGGCATAAGTATGGGTCCATACTGATTCCCATACTTATGCCTGGCTGGTGCTTCTTCAGCTTCATTCAGTTTGAGTAGATGTCAAGAAGGTCAACAGAGTGCTGCCACCTGTGCTCCTGGAGCAGCCCCTTTTACAGTAAGGGAGCAGATGGATCACAAGTCATCAGTAATTAATTGATAAATAAATTGTAAAACTAAATATGTTAAGAATTGCAACTTATTGAATAACAATAGCTACTAAAAGTCGCAATAATAACCATGTGTTTGACTCTGGAAAAATAGTAACACTAAAACTTTTCTGCCTGAGTTTTATACTTCTCAGCTGTAATTACACTTGGGAATGCACCTCTTGGTATTCCTTATTATTTACCAATTGCCTGCTGTTGTTCTGCATTTTGTCTTTGGCTGAGGGCAGCATTTGCTCAACATGACCTTGATTTCTGAATGACTAATTGAAAATTACCTCCTATCAGCAAACAAGTAGTATACATTGGAAAATTAAGTGAGTTGGGAGAATCCTAACTTAGTGTGACATGACCACTTGCAGCCAGAAGAGGAAGCAGCATGTGGATTCTGTAGTTATGCAAAATTGTATTAATCAGTTTAAATATTTAAGGAGAAAATTTATAATTATCTTTTGACAAATACCAACAAAGAGAAATTGAGGATTCACTTTTCTTCTTTCAAGTAAAAATATCTGCTGATATTACTGTAATTCTGTTTTCTTAGTAGTTTTCCTTCTCCTCTCTTCTGTTCCAATGAGGTCTTTCCATGTCATGAATTACAACAAAAAACAAACTATCTTATTTGGACCAGCTTCTTCTCAAGAACTACCAGCATGATGTTAAATTTAAGCCAACAGGGGAACTTGAACTTTCATTCTGAACAGGTGACAATTTTCTGTGAATGCTGATGACATTTCCTTGGAGAAAACCTTCCTACTGCCACCTGGCATGCATTCTTTCTACTCCAGGGACATCTGTTGTGAGAGTATCTTACTAGATCTTGGAGAGAAATATAGAGGCATTTCTGCAAAAATGGTTTGTACGTTACAGCATGCAGAGTTTATGCTCTTTAGACAAATTTGAAAACAGCTTGAACTCTTTGGAGTATGTTAAAAGTGCAAGAAACAGTGGCTGGGGAAAGGCAAGGTTTGATTCTGTAAGTTGCAAGGTTATGGAGAAACTTTAAAATACATGTGCTTTCCAGAAGAACACCAAACAACTATCAGTTTTGGTATGAGGAATTTACTGCTTACTCTAATAGAAATAAAGACATCTAGACCACAGTCATTCCCTTACTCTTCTTTTCTTCCCATTTTTATAGTTTTAAAATTTTAGCTGATTTTCCTGTGGGCAGCTCCATCACAAAGTAGATCACTCCCAGCCACACTAACACTGACTGCTTTTCATGTGCCAAAAGGCTCAGTACACACCTGGCAGTGAATACTGGATGTGCACAACTGGCTCTGTTTTCAGTGGGTAAAGCAGGGGATTAGGTGCTAGTTGGTCTCTACTTGTAATGTAGAAGGATGTGCTGTGAAACCTTTAGAAAGTCAGTCAGGAGTTTGCCTGATTATCTCTGTGTTTTCAAGATAACCTTAAAAAACAACTTGAGTAGGTTTTGGTGCTTTCCAATTCTGAAAATTGCTTCAGAATTTGGTTGGGCTTTCTCTTCTTTTCTCTTTTTTTCTTTCCTTTTTATGTTTGGGGGTTTTTTAACTCTCAAAATCATCAGCTGTATTTTTTCTCATTTCTGCAAGAAGAAAATCCTTCTTGAGCCTTTTAATTGTATACAATAGGAGCTTTACTTAGAGGCATGGAAGGGTTAGCTAGTATGACCATTGAAGTGTTTGTTCATACTGAATGAATATTTAAAGAAGCTGATGGAAGGGAGGAGAGATAGGAAACAGCAACACAAAGTCAAGCAAAAATACATTTCCTTCCCTATTGCTCACTTGTGATATGATTATTTTACTAAGTCTGATACTCAGCATCTTTCTGGATAAGCAAATATGTAATTTTCCATAAAATCAAAAACAGGGAGAAAAACTCCCTTTTGTCTATAATTTTATTTTTGTGAAATAAAGAAAGATTTGGTTTAGTTGTGTGTCTCGAATGTGTAGGTGGGAAGGCATAGCTGTACATACATATTTCCCATTTCACCTTCAAATGTGACAAATAACACTTTGCCTTGATTTGTTTTCTACCTCTGTTTATGCATCCAGGCAGAAAGTCTAATGAAGACAACAGCAGAATACAAAGAAAGAGTCGGTCCTTATGTTAGCCTGATAAAGGTTCAAGTGCTTGGGAGTTTTTTGAAAGCTTGTACTTGAACAGCCTGTATTCTTACTAACAAATCTTCTTCTACTAGAAAGATGTCTCTGTTTTATCTAGGTCTTTAAAAGGAAGTACCTGCAACACTATTTAAACTGCTCTTGTACTTTTATTTTTAGATTTCCCCTTCACCCTCTCAAAATATGTGAGAGAACTTAAAGGTAACCTCATTATTTTAGAAAACTCCTATGATGTGTGGGAAGTCCTAATACACAGGTCTGTAGTTTTGTAGTTTTCTCCTAGAGTATGATACATAACTTCCAGAAGATCATTGTTTCTTTAGGGCACGTGCAAGCAAATTGCAGTAGGATACCCTGTAAAAGCACAGCTGTGAAGGCAGAGGTCTTTTTCTCCACCCCTCAAATTCCACTGCTGAGTCCCTCCCACTAAAACCACTCAAGGAATAGTCTATAGAAACAGCAGATTTCTGAGTAGGTAGGGTGAGATACAGCTACAGAAAACACATTTCTGTAGAAATCATCATCAGACAGTAGAACTGTACAGACAGGGAGGGATGAATAATGTAGATGTTGAGATTTATTTGAGAATAAATAACTTCTTGTTTAAATTAGATTTATTTGGAATGAAATAGAAATACCGTGTTCCCTATGAAAAAGGGTAAAACATCAGATGATAGAGAGGACTGATTCCCACATCCCCTCCTCCTCTAGGCATAAAGATCTGAGTATTATTAACTAATCTCTCAGGCAGATGTTCAGCTGCAACTGGGCTCTTAATACTTCAAAATGAACAAAGCCCACGAGGTTATTTAGTTTGTTCGTATTTTTACTTCTGTCTGTAAGTTAACTCTTATTCATTCTACAAAACCAGCTGAAACATTTATAAACTTTCAGAGTTGCTTTTTTAAAATAATAACTAGAAACCCCAAAATATTTTACTTGCAACAAGTAACCTTTTTCAGTCTTTCACCAATCATTTTTAAAAGCCTTTATTAGCTGCCGTGCAGTCACCAGGCTGCAGTTGCTAGGAGCAGACACCTAGCTGCTTCAGCAAACAAACTTCTGTGCGGGGTTTCCCATTTGCACGCCAAAATTTTCTGTAAACAGCTTTAATGGTTGTACAGAAAAACTCACTGGGAGCAGTCTAATACCATCTGAATTGTGTTAGACAGCAGGATATGCTGGTACTTTTTAACACGTTGGGTTGCTGATCTGGCAGGCTGCCCAAGTGCTAAATTTGTGTAAATAACATTTTGAAATGGATCTTCTGTGGTTTATTAGGAACTTTCTCTATTTTGTTCCATTCTCACCCTTTTTTAAGCTTTAACAGGAAACTGCAACTTAAACATCAATGGTTGTTTCCACTCTTTGCAACTGTTTCTCAGCACAGGACTTATTAGAATTGTTTGTCGAGCACCAACTGGAATGTCCTTTTTCGGATCTAATGCTATTTTGTCCACTTGCTTTGATGTACTGAAATAAATAATCTTAGGAATCCTCATGCATTTTCCTTTCCGGTACAGAGGCTTTTGTAAACAGTTGCTTGAACTATGGAACCTTTATATGCTCACCTAGTTCTTTCTGGAGAAGCACAGTGATGTTCAGTGCCCATTGCAGATGGAAACAAACTGGGCAGTATCACCAGGAACATGGCACAGAATCAGGAATGCACTGCTGTGTTACTGTTTGTACTTCATAGAAATAGGGAATTTTACATGGAAGGAGGGGTCTTAATGTTCTTTTAAGTGACAGAAGATACTTTCAAATGCTTTTTCAGACCTTTCCATAAAAACAGCCAGAGCAATGTAGGAGAAAGTAATGAAACTAAAGAAATATTTCTACTACCTTCTATAACTTCCAAAGGCTTGTTTTTATAGAACTGGTGGATGTGAATTGGCAAATCTGGTGCTTCTGCCTGACCTCTCCCTTTGTAAGCAGACCCCAAGGTGTTAATGGTGTGTGTGCCCACAGACCTGCTCATTCAGGCATAATCCCATTGCCCTCTCTCCCCTCTTCTTAGGCTCTAGCAGGGCTGAGGACTGGTAAAGTCCACCAATTCTAGAGAATCTGCTGTGAGAATTAAATTAATTTCATGAATATACATAATTTACAGCAAATTGCTCCCCTGAGCACACAGTATACTCATTAACTCAGCCTTCAATGGCAGATGAGCAGAGCAGCCCTTCTTATTCCTGAAATCTGTTATTTCACTTTTATAAAGGAAGATTTACGTAATCAGATTTCACCCTGAATACCATAAACAGAGAAGCGACACAGATGCATGTTGCCATTAATGAGAAGGGTTTGCTTTCAGAAGTTATATTGAGACTAGAGCATAAATAAGAATTTCAGTTGTGGGTAGATGATTCTGGGAATTTCTGCTTTTGTTCTGATGGGGTTGTCCTGCACCCATCACAGAGCAGAGCACAGACAGTGGCTCTTCCTGGAGCTCATATGAACACAACTTGGACCAGGCTGCAGTCCACGGACGTACATCTTGTCTAGCAAGCACCTGAGGAGTTCTCCAGTTTTCCTGCTTGGAGTGTGTGGGGGGGAAGGACATCCCTGAGCTGAACAGCCAGTTGCCCACCAGCATCATTCCTAAATGGAGCAGTGGGACAATGGGGCACAGTGCCCATCTCTGGTTCCCAGGCTCCTCTGAGCCCTCCCCTGCCCTGGCTCCCTGGCTGCACTGCAACCTGGCTGCTCTCCCCCAGCCCAAGATTTTGGCATGAGTCAGGAATGTGGGCAATGCCTGTCTTCCATGAGAGTCTCTACATTTCTGTTGTCTCTGTGCACTGAATCCACTTGTGTTTCATACATCAGGGACAGGTATGCTGTCACATGGAAACATTCCTTCTGAAAACTAGGATGTAATTGTCCAATGGCCAAGGCTATGACATCTGCAATTTAGTTCCTAGAAGTGCTAGGCAGCTCTTCAAAGCTTAACATCTGCCCTTAACATTTTGTTGTCATAACAACAGCACAAACCATCTCCTTGTGACTAATCCGCTTTGCTTTTCTCCATCTAGATTTTAAGAAGGAGGAAAAACCATAGGCATAGTTTCCCTGCTCTTTCCCCCACTGTCTCTGAACATTTTCTCCCTCTTCCTTTTCCAGAACTGCTGCTGGGGGGGAGCAGGAGCTTGGTAGGAAGATGGACAGAGAATTTAACCTTAGAAAGTGACTGTGCTGTTCAACTGAAGAGCACAGCAACAAAAGGCTGCTCTGCTATAAAAATGAATCCAATTTACTGACTAGAGAAGTAATAATAATGTAAAAAGCAACTGTGAAGAATTTTAACCTAAAATTCTGACCCTGATTATATTATAGTATGTAAATTTATACCAGATTAATGTCAAGAAGAGATGTTTCAATGAAAGCCAGAAATAGAGAAGCAAATTACAGAGAGCTACAGTGCCCACAGTTCTTAGCTAAGTTTCTCAACACTATTTTCAAGTGCTTATAACTTTTTCAAATTACATATTTTCTTGTCAGTTTCTTTTTGCCTGCAGATCATTTTGGAAATGTAGGCAGTCTAAGCAGGAATGTCATATTCCATATTTCTTTCTCTAATGGTGAGAGAATAGGGATGATCCCTCTGTTCTAAAAGCAGAGTGCCAGGCAGACCCACCTTTTTGCTTAGACTTCTAGTCCCTTCACAGCCCCCAAGGTTGCCCAAAACTTTGCATTGCAACTGAGGTAGGCAAATCCTCTTCTTTCCCTATTTCCATTCTTAAAGTCCCAGAAAAAAGAAGATATTTATGTAAAGATGTTTCAGTAAACAGTCAGAATAGAAGATTTTCTCAATTTTATAACAAATATCTCAGGGAGGTCTTTCAGGTGAGATGTGCTTGGTGGTGGTGCGAGGGAGTCCTAGACATAATGCTCTCCAGATTCAGTAACAGCACCAGAAATCTTGATCCTAAGGAGTTCTTGTCTGTCTAGCAAACAGCTGCACAGGCCACTTATGAAGTATTGCTTTTGCTTCCTCTTCTAAGGGTGCTCTTCACTAACCATTCAGTTTTATTTCTGATTAAACGTTGGTCTCTCATTGTGTGTTTTGTCAAGAACTGCAGGTTGCTTTTGAATAGCTTTTGTGTGTTCTCTAATTGATTTTTTTAAAATTATTGTTATTGCTATAGCGTTTAGGAACCTTTACCACAGCTCAACATACTGTGCTGTGTACATCGTGATAAGTGCTGGTTTCTAGCATTATTTATTTTGTCAAGTATTACTTAATAGGGTAACACAAAATAATGAACAAACATTGTACTCAGATCGTGTGTTGAGGTTGGACAGCTTTGTGTATGTGCACGATGTACATGGGTCTGTACATCTGGTGTGGTTCAGAGGGGAAGGAAGAGGAGGGACCTGTGAAATTTCAAAGAAAAGCTTGCACTAGAGAGCGAAGCAGAGATAAAGGTGGGCTCATGGTAACTAACCTTCAGAGAAAGTCAAACCAACACTGTTCACAGAGTCACTAGATAGGAAAAGATGTTTACATATGCAGCTTCCTCCCCTATTTAGGAACCAGTCTTTCTTTCATCAGTCAGTGAAAAACCTCATTACTTTTACATCGTACCATTCCAGTATCCTTTTCCCTAGGTGGTGTGTTGGGATAAAACAGCATTCTACTTTGTACATCAGTCATGTTTTTCTGGTGTTGTCTCATGAACCTGTCACAAACTAGCTCAAATTGCAAGAGTTAGGGTGTCTGCAAGGGCTTCCAGCTGTGGGTGGGAAGCCAAATGCTCATTTCCAATCTTTTCATATATTCAGCAATAAAATGCAACCAGTGATGCATTAAAAAAAGATTAGACCCATAATGAGATAATTTGCATACTCAAAGTTAAGAACATTACAGAACATACTGTCCATGCCATGTGTCATGTTCAGTCCATTAATAACACTTGACAGTTGATAACAAGGATAGCCTGTCAGCTGATTTCAACTACTGTAGCATTTCTTTACTGATGTACTCACCTAATCAGTGAAGAAATAATTTTAACAGCTGAAGCAGGAGACTGCCTATGCAGCTCTACAGAACATGCAGCCCATACTTTGGCTGAAAATGCATTTATCTTCTAGGTTCTCTAACTTAAAAGTTGTAACATAGTGCTTTTCACAAAAGTCAAAAATACTGGTGTCACAGATTTCTTAGGACAGTTAAAGTTATTTGTCTTATCCAATAATAACAACCCTCAAATATGCAAGGGTCTGGTCCTACTCCAGCCTATTCTAATTATTTTGGAAATCAGAATATAGACTGTGGGTGATAGTGTTAAAGATCAGGAAAAACTTCAACAGTGAGAGTGCCATCCAGTTTTTGGTGGTTTACATGTGTGTTTGAAAGGGAATAGGTAGCTTTTTTTCTAAATTCAGGTTATGTGCTGTCTTGATGCAATGAAGAAAAGGTCAACATTATTAGTGATGGAGAGAGCTGCTGGGTCTTTTTTGTTTGCCTGGAAAGATTTTACTTCAATGATCAAGATTCAAAAGACCCTGTTTTATAAGCAGTATAATTCCACTAGCACACATGTCCTCAGCTGTCATGGGGAGTCCTGAGCATTTTGGCTTGTTCTGGATTTGTGACTCAGACCCTAGCACCTGAGAAAACATTTAATCACAAATCATTTTAAATCCCACTCCTCTTGCCTTTCTGGAATAAGCCTCCTTTGCTTTGTGCTCATCCTGAAGCCTGCCCTGATATAATTTCCAAATGTGACAGGACTTACAGGAAAGGGTTTTCATTCATTTCAATCAACCATTTTCACACTGGTTATTACATGAACTCATGTGTGTTCACCCAAGGCCTGATTGCTTGGCTTGGCATGCCCAGTTTGGCAAAGCACACAGAGCTAATGCTTCGAGTTTTGGTAAAAAAAAATTAGAATTAAATAAACAGTGCAAAGAGCAGAAGGAACAACGAGGGCTTTTAATTTTGTAGCGCTTGTATGTAAATATGTTCTAGTCCTTCTGCCTGTGCACATTGTGATGGTACAATCATAAATGCACCATCTTTTAAGCCAGGAATACACCAGTGCAACTTCTTGGCTTGAAATGCTTTTTCCATGCATATGCCCTGTAGAAGAATCCTTTACTAAGGTGATACAACTTTGTGGTAAAGTATGCCAAGTTCATTATGAAAACAACAGGATTTCTGCAGTTCAGTATATTTCGTGTTTGAAGAGTACTGAAACTATGAAAAGTGCTGCTACAAAACCCAGAAAAGAAACAAAAAGTGACTTTATTTTTAAATTACTGGAGGCTGCTTGTGTAACATAGGATGAAAAAGTGGTAGTGATGGAAATAGTGTCATATTTTTAAGAGGCCACCACTAGGGATAAAGAGTAGAAGACACAGCCATAAAGAGAACAAAACAATTGACCAACATCATGCTAAGATTTTCCAGGTCAGTGTTTGTGTATGTATATATGTCTCAAATAAAGAAAATATTTTGCAAGCAATGTAATTATCATTTAAGTACTTATGGAAAACACCATCAAAGAAGAGAAAACCCCCAAACTTTCATAAACTCCATGGCATATCTGCTTTTATGCAGAAGACAGATAGATGTCAGGAAGTTGTGGCTAATGAAGTGGAACTCTGAGAATCCTTGCCTTAGATAAACAATTATTAGAGAAACATCCAGCCAATCAAAATAAATATCATTTTTCAGAAGCTTAACGGTAAATCCTCTAAGTAATTCATAACAAATAATCCCACAAAAGCATAAAACAGCAAGCATGCTAATGATTTACAGGGGTTCCTTTTTCACAGCGCTGCCTTAAACCCCAAGCATGTATTTTATTCCATAGTTAAATATCTGTAGGTGTCTGAAAGGTGGTAATTACATTTGTAATAAACATGAGCATCTGTAAGCACTGTACAGTGGTATTTGTAAGAGCTCAGTGAAACAGATATGCACGAAGCTAAGAAGTCACAGCATTTGTATCCAAGCTGCATGCCTTGAAACAGGAATTATTGTTCCACAGACAGACAGTGGAATTGTTATTTAGAATTATTTTGTTGAAGGCTCATTCTACCCATAGCTACTCGGAGTCTGTGCAATTGGGGCAGCTCTGAGCTGGGCATTGGAACAAACTGCCTTCAGCAGAGCTCAAGCACTGTCTCCAGAGACCAGTAAGGATGTGCAGTGCAATTTGTCATTTCAAGTAATGACCCACCTGCAGCAGCTTCTTGACTCTTTTTAGGTTGTGGATCAAGAGCAGATTCTTCTCCTGTGAAACCCGGTCCAGCTGCTCATCCACTTGTATTATCAAATTCTGTAAAAGGATCATTGCCATTGCTTCATTGTTGGCTGCAGCCTCCCTAAAGAATCAGTGAACAACAACCACACATGTTTAAAATGTTGTATGATGTGACAATCTAGCAGTACAGAAAATTATAATCTATTCAGAAGAGTCTAGGCAGCAAAAGAAGACTTTAAGTATATGGTGACTTACATATAGTTAGACCTTGTGAATAATTGATTTTTATTATTTTATGAGGTTTTTTTTTTTATATTCCTATAGATACTCACCTATAAAAAGAGGGTGAGGTGTTAGCACAGACAGTAGAGTCAGCCAGAGGAGACAACCAGGGTTTTCTAGTCTCTGGTCCAGTGAATATTTAAATACTTCCAGCTCACTTGTCAGAGGAAATGGGGCTTATGCAAACTGTCCCTCTCACTCAGTCACACAGATATAATTTCTGAATTTGCTGCCCAGTTTCAGACAAAGCTGGCAACAGGCTTGAAGTCCAAAAGACAGAATGTTCTTACAAATTTCGTGGCAATCTGGCAGGTTGGTAGAAGAAAGGAATCCAAATTAGTGCCTCCTCTGAGGAGAATGGCAGCAATAACTTGCTCCAGGAGGCAGCAGCCAGATGGCCAGGCAGCAGATACACCTCTGCACACCAGGCACCAGATGAGCCTTCCCCAGCCAGACTATTTGGGGATACAGGAAGACTCTGAGGCTACTGGTGAAGGGTATGTAGGGGACACAGGACACAAACACAGACAAAGCCAGGCTTTGCTGTTTCTGCTGCTCATGGAACAGCTTGGTCTGTGCAGGGCAATAGCATCAGTGAGCAAAACTGAGGAGGAAAAAATTTGGACATCATGGCATCTTTGTCCTTGGGATAGCCTCTCTCCTTGCTTCACAAATGGCAGGTGCCTGTTTGAGTTACGCCTGCTAACTCCACGTCTGGCAAAAAGGAGATTTTAATGTTGCCACAGCCCCATAAATACTGAGCCATAAACTATAAGGAAAGGTTATATTCCTTAACAGATTTTCCACCCCTGCACAATAGTACTCCAATAGTCCAGTGGATTTAGCTTGAAAAATTGAGATGTCTCTTTCTGGTACGACTTATATAAATTTTTTTTCTGGCATTTAGTTTTGAATTTTCTTAAGATAGCTTATCAAATGAATTGAATCTGAATTTGTGCATAAATTGATCTCCTAGAGAACAGTTCCTGTAAACAGCTGGCTTGTTCCCCAGAATTATCCACCTTTAAGTGCAGGTTTGGATAGTTGAAGAATTTTATGCTGAAAGAGGTAAATGTATAACATTTCCATCAAAATTAACTTGCATTGTTTTTTAAATCCATTTTTATAGGATTTTGTTCAGGAGTAAGTTCAAATGTGAAACTCCTCTTCCCAATATTCCTTAAGTTTAAATGGCTAAATCCATAGATAGTGAAATAGTATTACTGGAGTGGAGACACCTGCACAGTTTGTAAATGAGCATCTTAAAGCCTGCCAGAAAACAAAAGAATTGTTGGTAATTGAAATAACAGAATAAATGAAATCCTACCAGTCCTGGCTTTCTATCCATTGTGCAAGTAGGTGCCGGATTTCCATGGGGAAGTTATCATCATAGAACTGGTCTACCTGCTCCAAAAACTTTATTTCCAGTTGTTGAACTTGACTCCATTGGGACATACTGCAAAAGAAAAGAATTAAACAAGTTTGCCATTGGAAAGTGAATATGAATGACTGATCCAAACTGCATTCATTGGTTATTTTCATTGTAGCTCTTACATACTTTAACGTCTTATTCTGTCTTTCAAAACAGGTGGTACTTGAGTAAATTTAGTAAGTTAAAGGGAAGAGGAAGAAAAGTGAGCAAGGCCATTAAAGAAGTTTTGGCTCTTACACTTGAATGGGCACCTCTGTAATTTCCCTTCCATTATGTAATTTTTTTCTTATATACTTTATGATGCTTATAAAGTGGCAAAATTTGCATACCATCTCTCATCAAGAGAAGAAGCTTAGGATTGTACTCTTTAAACCCAGGCAGAATTATTCTTATTGAAGAGTAGTGGAAAGCAATGATTTTGCTCTCTTCTTAGTGAATTCATATGACTCAAATTTTTCCTAAGGCCATTGTGGTTGTGCGTTACTGAACTATTGCTAAAGCCCCACATTTTCTCTTTGGATAGTACTGCTTTAGAGCCTCAATCTAGTACATCTTCTCTGTTTTAAATTGCCACAGAATTATATTTGATATGCTCTGGAATCTCAGTCCTAAGGCTGAGATATGTGGGCTCTGCCAACACCCTGATCCCACATCAGAGGTGGTCCTCCATTTCATCTTAACAAAAGACACAGAACATATTCAGGGTCTAAATACTGAACTGGGTCAACAAATCATGGATATGTTGGAACATGTTTGATAGAAACTTTTCCTGAAGAAAAAGACAAGATTTCACCAAAATGGACATTTTTGTAGAAAGCTGACCTTTTTACACACCGCTTTTCTATTTCTAGTTCTAAATCGTAGTTTCAGAATGTCAATAGTTTCAATAGAGAAGACATCCTATTCTTAAGGCTGTAGTCTTTCATTTTGCATTTTTTAAAGTCAGAGAGAGAAAAAAAGTAGTACTTCAAGGTTTAGTGGAGTCCTGAGTACTTACTCATGCAAAAGTGACGGGTTTTAGTTTCTCAGTGAAGGCTGATGATATGAGTCTGTGTGTGATATGAAGGACACTGTATATAACGTCAGTGGAAATGTGCCCTATTTCCCTCCTCTATATTACTTCCACTCTGAGAGGAAAAAAGCATTGCCAAAATATTTACTTTGTTTCTTTAAATTGCTGAGGAGGAGTTAGGCACAAGAGTGTTTTACTGTCTCTGTTGCTATATTGACAGTTACAAAGAATCTCAAACCTTATTGTGATACATACAAGGAATCCAATCGTAATGTATTAGTAACTTATAAAATAGAACCAGAGAATTGTTACGGTTTGAAAGGATCCTTCAGGATCATCGAGTCTGAGCTTTTTTCATGGAAAAAGAAACCAGATTTTAAAGCCTGTTCACTTTTGGTGGGAATTTTTATTGTAATTGCTAGTGAATTCTGGTGATTATTATATTCTAACCATTTTAGTAAGAAAACGTATTATTTTTCTGTAAAGTAGAAAGGCAAGATTTTGTCCAGCCTGCAGCCTCCTTAGGCCTGCCATGTAAGTTGCAGGGATGTTCACATGCATAAACTCTTGCAAAGCACATGGGCAGGGTTTGTCCCTGGGATTTTGTGACCTGCTCGGTACAACCCATGCTCCTTTCACGCAAAAGGTTACTCAGGGACAGCTGAGAAGTTCGGGCAGTTGTAGCTCACTGTGAATGCCCCCTGAAGGGACCTGAAAGAAAGTTTTCAGGAAAGATGGGGCAACACTGTCTACAAGAGCACGTAGTGAGAGGACAGGGGAAACGGGCTCAAAGTGAAAGAGAGTAAGTTGAAGTCAGACATTGGAAAAAAATTCTTTTCTGTGATGTTGGCGAGGCACTGGAACAGGCTGCCCAGGGGAGCTGGGTATGCCCCATCCCTGGAGGTGTTCGAGGCCAGGTTGGATGGGGCTCTGAGCAACCTGGTGTAGGGCAAATCGTCCCGGCGCATGGCAGGATGTTGGAACGACACGATCTTTAGGGTCCCTTCCACCGCAAGCCATCCCGTTCCTGTGAGGCGGCAGGGATGGAGCTGTGTCCAGCCGCTGTGTCCAGCCGCGCTCCGGACAGCGCGGACCA
>JAHLSL010000055.1:3334175-3366154 GCA_025920805.1 Petroica traversi
GCGCCTTCCTGTGCGTCAGCCGCCCTTGGGGCCGCTGCTCCCGGCACGGCCCTGCCCAGCAGCGCGGCCGCCACACACACCTGGGAAAGGCTCGGAGCGGGGAGCAGCCTGGAAAACACAAAACGCCTTCTGCTGTGAGGGCACAGGGCTGGGTACCGCCGCGCTGGGGACCAGTGGCATCCCTGAAACTCAGGGTTCTGCTGTTCCCTCAAAAACCGTGGAGGCACCGCTGTCCCCACTGCCCGAGCTGTGCAGGGCAGGGAAAAGGCAAAGGGCAGTTCCTGGGGGAGTTGGGCCGCAGAACAAAGCGTCCTGTGGTGTAGAATCATGGAGGGTGGGCAACACCTCCGAGATCATCAAATCCTACCTTCTACTGAACATCACCGTATCAACTCAAGAGCCGCGGTCAATTTGTTGAACACTTCCAGGAATGGTGGCTCCACCATTTTCCTGGGCAGTCCATTCAAATGCTTAGGCACCCTTTCCGTGAAAAAATCCTTCCTGATGTTCATCCTTAACATCCCCTGGTGCAGCTTAAGACTGTGTCCTCTCATCCTGTGGCTTGTTGCCTGGGAGAATAGGCTGACCCCCACCTGGCTACAGGCTCCTTTCAGGGAGTTGTAGAGAGTGTCTTTTTGCAACATTCCCCATTCCAGGTAGTACCTGGGATGCAGGAGCTTCCCTCCAAAATTAAAGATTTGGTCCTAAGGGGTTTATGATCCAATACAATATCTGCAAACAGCAACAGAGACGTGTTCCAAGCTTCTTTTCCCCAAGAGGTACATTATTAGAAAGAGGACTTCTATAATTTCAGGTTCCACTCTGCTGAAACAAAAGTGAGAGAAAATGCTAAATTATGACCATTGCAAAGCTGTCTCACCTCAGTCATGGTGGTAGGATCATAGCTCTGGTATGATGTGGAGCAGCTGCAATCTGCCCTAAAGCAAATCCTTTAAACCATTGCTCCGTTGTATTTTGTTTTTACCAGGAACCCCAGCCATGAGCAAGGCTTTTCTGTCCATTCTGTGCAAAGCTGGAGTAAGAGACACTCCCAGAACCTGCCAGGGAGCTGACTGAGTGCATTACACTCTGCACTGGGAGGAATGTGCAGCCTTGTTTCAAGGCAAAAAGGCAGGTGCCGGAGATGCAGTTAAGAGGAAGGTGTGTGCCACTATTGATGCCTGTTTATATTTTCTAGACAGAGCAGAGGAAGAATTAGAAGTGAGGTGAGGAGCTGTAAGCAACTTCTAGAATACCATATACAGGTGTCAGCAACTGACCCCTGTCTGAATATTGGCTGAGTACCCAGCATACTCACCATATGTGTTTAAAATGAGATTTGGCATTGTCTTTAATAGCATTTAGCAAATTTTCAGGTTCATTTTTATAGAGAATGGCAAGATCATAACAGGAGATGACAAAAATCCTGATTCAAAAATTGTCCAGTCCATATTTCAGGAGATTCTCTTTGGTTCTGTTACTCTTTTATGTGTTATCATTGCATATTTTTTCCTTTTTAAAAATTATTTTTCCTCAAATGAGATGAAGATATAACACAGTAGAAGATTTTCTTCAGCCTCTTATTTTTTTGCTGAATGACCAGAGTGCAAAATGACATTAGCTTTACAAATCAGAAATGAAAGCTAGGTGTATAGGGCTGCAGGAATGATTTGGTTGCTGCCTATGACCAGAAACACATTTAGCCTCAAATTGCATTTGACTCCTCTAAGTGATCTGTTCTTGGTCCTGATTTAACCTAGCTGTCACTGGCTCAAGAGAACTGACACTAGAGCACAAAGATAATATTTTCATTGCTTTTTGTTGGGAACTAAGGACCACACTGGCTGTTAGACTTGCTCTTTGTCCAAAGAGGTCTGTCCCCAAATACACCCAGAGTTTGAAAGTCTCTGCTCAGACCTGCTCTCTGTCCTTTAGGGTTTAGTAGGCATAGAAGGCTGGTTAGCTTATGTGGACCACATCAGGACAGCGAATTAGTAATTTGAGGACCACCCAGCAAATAACATTGATTAGTAATGCGATTTTGTGCTGTCAGTAGGGGGAACTATTGCACTGTATTTCTTTTAAATAAATATTGGTAACTCTTTTATTTTTTTATTTTTACATTAAGCACTCATTTTCTGAGCATCCTTATGTGACTGCTGTCTGTAATGATTAGAAGACAGGTAGTTCATACCATTGCAACAAAACAAGATAATAACAGGTTTTCAATACCATTCTTCTTGCTGTTTCTCTGCTTAACCTAGAAAATAATCTATATGGTGGAGTAGTTGATATTAAGACAATACAATGCTTCCTATTATCTGATGAAAATATCTGTTCAGGCTTGCTTCAGGAGGCCATAAGCCAAAAGTTCAGCTAATTGATCTCAAAATCCAGGGTAATCAGAGGTCATTCTTCATCTGAGGTTCGGAGATCAGTTTCTGGGAAGATGGTTAAAGTTCTCTTCTTCCCTAATTTCCCCCCTCCTTCCTGGCAGATAGAGCAGTGGAGGCAGGTCAGTGGCTGGGATGCTGACCAGCTGTGGAGCCAGCTGTTGGGGGGCAGGATGCTGGATACAAGCCGTGTCTGTGGAGGCAGGAGAACAGGGGCATGATCCTCACAGCAAGGGGTGCAGGATGGAGCCTCGTGTGATGTTACAGTGAGTTGGGGACCTCTGGGGCTTTGCAGAAGATCATTGGAGAAAGAAGGGAAGGGCACTTAGTTTGGTGGAGGGGAATAAAAAGGATTTTGGTCCCAGGGCATTAGATTTGGATTGTCAAAGACATTGAGGTATGGCTGAGTGTGAAAAGGCCTGAGATGTGCAGAGACAGCCGGAGTGTGGGGGCTGTTTGGGGACCAGGGATGGGAGAGCAGGGTGTGGAGCAGCAGAGCTACCAGGGTGGGAAGGGCTGAGGGGTTCCCTTCTGAGCCTGAAGCTCAGCTCTGTGCTCTTGGACAAGGGTCAGGGGGTGTGTTAGCACTCTGTGAAGGATGTGATGGTGTTTAGAGATGTGAGGGAAACTGCTGTGGAGCAGGACTGTGATATGAAGAAAGAGATGGTCTGGGTCAGTTCAGGTAAGCTCTGGAGAAGATGTGGATGGACAGGATGCTGGAAGAGATGGCTTGAGGCGTGTGATGGATGTGCTGGGCTAGCACAGGAGGAGGCTGTGGAGGAGGCAGTGCCTGAGCTGAAAGGAGAAGCTGAGGGGCAAAGATTTGTGGCTCACACTCAGTAGAGGAGTTCAGTGAGTACAGGTAGGACAGGCCAGGAAAGGTTCAAGCCACCATTGGGTTTGAAGGGTCAAAGTTAATCTTCACTGTGTAACATTTCCTTCTTTATGTGAACATTTCATTCCATTTCACTTCATTGCTGTTTCTGCACTGGTCAGTGCAGGAGAACAAGAAGCAAGTGTCTGCATTGTGTGGGCTGTTTAAAGGGAAGAAAAGGTCTCAAGCGCTGGAAAAGGAATTCAGGACATAGTAATCTTCTCATCAAAAGTTCACGAAGTTTTTTCTAGGAACACTGAGCCAATTTATTACTTTGATCTCTCTGACCAACCTGTAATCAAGATTTCCATCTCTCATGTTTGGCCTCTAGTCATTACACTCCTTGACTTACCTTTAATTAGAGTATGTGTCATCTGTCTTTTACATAAAGGAGACATTCAGCTTGTTCATGCTCTGCATGTGTTATGTCTTATATCTGATCTGTTCATAGCTTTTCCTTGTGCATTCAGAACATGGACTTCTGGTCCTAGTGAGGCGAGTAAACACTGTAATTGTGAGAAGGTGTCCTGCTGACAGTGTAGTTCCTTCCAGTCAGCACAGCATAAATCAGTACTTGCGTGTGCAGGTCACATCCCTTACTGTCCACTGTTTGGAGAAAAAGACAGGAGCAGCAATGTTGACTGAAGTTATGTGTTAAAATAACTTATTTATGAATACTGTAAAGAACTCTTATATCTCTTTATGTAGCTAAAAGAATGGTCATTATGCCTAGAAAAAGAGGGTTTGGGCTGTTTGGTAGCTCTTAATTGCTGAAATATATACTGCTTTCCCCCCTCCAGTAATGAGTGAACTAAATGTGCAGAAGTATAAATCCATATAAAGTAAAGATACATATCTTGCCCAAATTCAGTGTGATATCAACTAGAAAAAAATTAACTTGCCGTATGGAGAACACTGAGAAATAAGGAATTTTAGAAAATGAAGTTTTCTCATGCTGACTTGGGTTCAGGTCTCTGCTTCCAGGGTGTCTGAAAGTCTCTGGCTTTGCTTTTTTGGTAGGTGCAGGTAGAGTGACCACTTGGCAGTGCAGGAGCAGGTCAGAATGAGTGACCTGTAGGTAAATGACTTCTGTCCTTTTTGCTGCCCAGGTCCTAATGGAGGGTCTATGCCCATTCCTACTACTGGTCTTCTACACCAGTGCACAGCAAGGTCAGGTGAGAGGTTCTGTTGAGCTGGGACAGTAGGAATTTTTGTCTTTTATTTTCTGTTATCTTTGAACAACATGTGTGTTGTTTTGAGACATGCCTTTATAATCACTTTACCTCTTGATGCTGTATTTGTAATTTTGCACTGGGTGCTTCAGTGAGTATCCTGGGAAAATGTAGGGGTGTTTATTCTCGAAAAAAAATATTTGTATACTTCTTGTGAGATTTTTCTTAAGGAGAAAGGAAATGCATCTTGTAGAAGTTAAGGGAATACCACTCAGGGTCATACAGTCACTATACAAACTTCTACACTGACAAAATTAAGGTAGGAATAAATTATGTGGAAGGCCTCAGTTTCACCAGAGTGCCAAGCTGTCATTGTGTGTGGAAAGGGCACGTGCAGAGAAATGAAGGAAGCTTGGAAAGAAGTGAGGGTAAGGCAGTACTTTAGAAGAGGCAGGAGAAGGAGAGAAACTCTGGGGACCTTGTATTAATTACGTTGTAGTGTAAATGAAAAATTGCATATGCAGAGCATCACTGTAAATAAGCTTTGCTTTGTATGCCTCCTCTAGTTATTACTTTTTCTGCAGTTTTCAGCTCATGAATTATGTGATAGATTTAGCCTGTCCACTTCCTGAATCATATAATGCAAATTTAAGTTTTACTTGCTCTGAATTACTCTAGAGTCAGGTTTCTTTTTTTGGTTGTGATTATGTAAATTGTTAGGAATGCTGGTAGTGCTATTTTAACAGGCTTTTGATTTGATGTAGTCTGTGGGAGCTCAGGAAGCTTTTCTCTTATACAACAGGTTCCCTGACAAATGGTAATGATCACTTTTTGTTTGTGCAGGTCTTGAACACTTTCAGATGAATGGTAGAGTGTGAGAAAGGAATACAAAATCAGTGTTATTTGGTGAATGCTCTGCGTTTATATTTGTACCTTGGTGGGCAAAATGAAGACCCTTGCTGGTTCAACTTGATTAGTAAATAGGTCAGTGTTGGCTGGACAAGAGAAAAGTGAGTTTTTTCCTAGTTAACCCACTTGGGATTTGTGCTGTCAATAGTTGCTTGAGTTCTTACTGCCTTCCTTGCCTAGGGTCAAGATGACCACACATAATGGTAATTTCTGAGCATGCTTAGGAATATTTTCATTTTATAGTCTCTTAGAGGACTCCTTGAGTTTTATTAAGCCTGCTAGTATATGGTAATTGCAAAAGCCAGTCTGATGCCAAACAATGAGTCCCAAATGCAAAGATCAATAATTTTAGAATTAGTAATGGATTGTGTGCTGAGAAGATAACTTGGTTAATTAATCTAATAAAGTATTTTCACAAAGGGAGCAATTAAACTGAAATCTTATTATCTCTACTTGATAATACTTAAAATTATATACTGAAGTTAAAGGTTTTAAGTCTCATGTTATCAAGAGGACTTCTTGATTTATGTTATTCTCTGAAACTCCTTATTTTGATATACTTTGTGTAACAAAGCATATATGTTCAAGGAGAAAGAAAAGTGATTTCTAGGGCTGGCTAACATGAGGTGAAATGTCTGTACATAAGAAAGCAGCTTGTGGCCACAAAAGGACATGAGTAAAGCAAAAGCTCAATTCTTTTATCCGTTTGTGGTTATCAAGTCCATGTCTTGCACTATCCCTGAAACTGCTCTGGTCATGAGGCTCCTGCAGGTTGTAATAGGAGTTCTTCTATTTCTCCTGGAGAAACACATTTGAGATTCAAAGAGACCATTTTCTTACTCACTGCAGCCTGGCCACTCAGGCAGTCCAGCATCAGATTTTGTGCTTAACAGGAAGAAGTTATGACGTCTGATACATGCAGGAGGAGTCAAAGCCCAGTTATCTTCCTAGTAAAAGCTGAAGGTCTTTGTGTTTGGACATAATGATGTTTTCATTCCTGGTCTGGGTGAAGTGGAATAGTTACAGCTATGGGAGAAAGTACATCCTCCCTCTGTAGGACTCTGAAGCAGACTACAGTTTCAGGATTGCAGGAATCTGCTGGGAGAGGAAATGAGAGAATATGTCTGAGTTCCCTCAGTCTGATTGGGGTATTGCAGCTCTTTGAGTCCTGATGGGTGCTTTAAATATTGATTTACTGATTTATTTGCAATTCAGTGCATGAATTTGAAGGGCAGGGTAACGTTTGCAGCAGGAAATCCTCCCTGAGACTGGTGTGTGTCGTGTTGTTTGAGATGTGCTCTGGGTTAGAGCGTGCTGAGATTCCCAAATTGGAGAGTCCCAAATCAGAACTGGGTTTGGGCTGAAGTGAGCAGCAGGCTTTTAACAAAACTGGCTATGGGCAGCACAACTTGAGTGGCATCACTTGGACACTCACAAATTCTAGGTGTGTAAAAGGCTGCACAAAAATTCCAAGGATACTTTCCTCAGCTTGGTTCCTAGATGCTGCCCAGATTTCACTTTAAGTTCATCTAGGATCTTGTCTTTAATTAACAAAGAGGCTGAGGTTTGTGTTGCTATGCTGCTTTGTGGTAGATAGCCAGCTTGCTGCTCTGTGCCCATGGCTGTGTTGGGTGGATGGATGTGTCACAGGAAGGAACTGCTCAAGTATTTCTGCACCTGTCCTTGTCAGGCCCTGTGTGCATGGGAGCATCCCAGCAGGCAGTCTGGTGTCACATTAGCAGGAATTGAACCAGGGCTTTTCCTCTTCCACCCCAAGTGTCTAGTAATGCAAATACAGCCAAAATATGAAAATGGTGGTACTGTGTAGGTAGTATGTTAAAATATAACATAAAATATAAACCATAAATCACTTATTTCCTGATGTTTTTGAATCGCTTCTATTTTCTTATACTTAATGATATGTATTTATCACAATTCTCAATGCATTGAACACAGAAAAAAATAATTCCTTTCTGTATCATTTGTATTCTTGGTTTTAAAAGCATCATGATGTTGATGTCGATTTTCCTCTCCTCTATTTCAGGATCCCCATCACCAGCTAGTGAGAATCTGAAAGTGAGATTTTCAGAGAGACAACCTTGATGGTGAGGCCATCTAGACCAGTGGTTTAAAAAGATTTTTTATGGCCTTCTAAACCTCTTTGGGGGGAAAAAACGAATCACAAATGCATTGTGGAGTGCCGCCACAGTAGTTATAATTTCCAATTTAAAAAAATGAGGCAAAGTTTTTGAATTATTATCATTTTTCTAGTGCTGATTTTGTTTCGTTCTTTCCATACCAAGGAAGATACAGATATCTGGTAAAAACCATCTCACTCTGTGTAGAGTTGTTTTGCAAACTGCTGCATGAGGTTTATGACCCACTTGTGACCCAGAGTCTGAAAAGTGCTGCACCAACACTACAGGAGTGCAGATAACTTACACCACTAAAACTATCTTTTTTAAAAAAAGAAACCACTGGGTTCTCTGAACTCCTGAGAACTGAGCAAGAGGTTCTCAGTTAAACTCTTGTGGTATTTTTTTTTTCAAATTTTGTTTTACAAACCCTCTGTAGCTGTTTTTTAAGGTGCTCTTAATGAGAAGGAAATAACCTAATGCTGTATTTGAGCACACAGCACTGGGAGATGCAGGGCACCGAGTGAGGCAGAAAGGAGAGATATTATTGAAAGTTGAAGCATTTTGTAGTACATGGCCCTGTTTGCAGCTTCTTCCCTTGATGCCCTAGAAATGAAACAGGCAGATGAGGGGTTTTGCCCAGCCTGCTTGCATTGCTGGGAGAGGTGGCTGCCCATGGCTGGTGACTGGCACAGCTGTGGGGGACTGAGCCCTGGGGCTTGCACAAACCCTCGAGGAGGGAGGCACAGCTGAGTCTGTGCTGCACACTTTGAAGGCTGCATCTCATGAAGTGCCATTTCCTTTGTGTACAAATATTTTTTCTTTAAACTGAGATTGTTGAAGCTGGGAGTGTAAGTGCACTTCTGTAACGAGGGGACTGCCTCTCTGAAGAAGCCAGTGATCTCTGCCCCTTGCTGGCTCCAGTGTCACCAGCTACAAGAACAAGCCATGCATATGAAAATTTTAAAAAATACATTTCCTAGTATTTAAAGAATATTTAGCCATGGGTATTGATTATGCATGCAAACTTAAATGGCCATACTCAGCTGATGAGAAGGGCAATCTTGATGTGTAAAGTTTTGCATACTTCTGCAGTTAGATTTAAATCTTCTGTCTCAAGCTCACTGCCAGTGTTGTGTAAATCATACCACGTGTTAGGCATCTTCAAAAGAAAACTGAACAAACCACATAGTAATTAAAGTGAGTTCTTTGAAAAATCAGGTTTTTTTTGCTTATTTGAAGATTTGTTGCTTTGCAGTTCTGCTGAGAACAAGTATCTTTACATTGCTTTGGGGACTGCACATTTTTTTCTCAATAGGAGAATAATTTTTCTGAATAAATGAAGAATCCATGGTTTTTGTGCCGTACCCATTAGCATTAAGAGGGGAAACAACTCTGAAGGGAATTCCCAAAATCAGCAGATTATAGCTAGGGGACAGCAAAGCCTGCTGCTATCTCAAAACTTTTCCTGTTTCATCAGTCTGAAAAGATATGTGTGTTGATAAGTTTAATGAGGCTGTCAAATTACAGGAGGTTGTGTGCTGATGTGGGACTTCTGCGGTGAGTCAGAGGTGGCAGCATTTTCATGAATGCATTTGTTTTCAAGCAGTGTGGTTATGTTGCTGAGTTCACCAAGATAAACACTGTGTTTTCCATGTGGCTTTCTTTACCAAATCTGGTGTTGTGCAAGATAGCGAGTAATTAGTAAGAAGGGGGCTATAAAGAGTTATCTTGATGTAATTACCAAAATTAAAAGAACTGTGTTGCCATTCAAAAAGATCCTATTGAGAAAGACAATACCTAAAATTAGGCTCTACCTCATATTATGGGAAGAAAATAGTCAGATACTGAATTACAGAATTATTTGGGTTGCAAGGGACATTAAAGACCATCTAGTTCCAATACTATGGTCCCTATGGCAGGGACAGCTTGCACTAGACCAGGTTGCTCAGAGCCCCATCCAGCCTGGCTTTGAACACTGCCAGGGATGGGGCATCCACAGCTTCTCTGGGCAATCTGTGCCAGTGCCTCACTGCCCTCACAGTAAAGAATTTCTTCCTAATACCTCATCTAAATCTACCCTCTTTCAGTTTAAAACTGTTACCCCTCATCCTGTCTCTACACTCTCTGATGAAGTGTTCCTCCCCATCTACTCTGTAGGACCCCATAAATGCTGGCAGGCTGCTACAGACTCTGCCTGGAGCCTTTTCTTCTCTAGGCTAAACAACCTCAACTCTCTCTGCCTGTTCTCACAGGGAAAATGCTCCA
The DNA here is from genome assembly GCA_025920805.1 of Petroica traversi. Classification (NCBI taxonomy): domain Eukaryota; kingdom Metazoa; phylum Chordata; class Aves; order Passeriformes; family Petroicidae; genus Petroica; species Petroica traversi. Next base: position 3,343,927 of record JAHLSL010000055.1, read on the forward strand.
GCCCCTGATCATCTTCATGGCACTTCTCTGGACGTGTTTGACATAGCTTTTTTCCAAACCAGATCTTCCTCCCATATCTACTTCTACTTGCCTAAACATTGGCTTGGCTTCATCCTCTGCCAGCTGGGTAGGACGTGGAGGATCTCTTGAGACTAAGCCAAAGTAACGGGTGTTATGAGGTGTGTTTAATTCCAGCATGCTGTAAAGCAAGCTGAGTCTTGCACTGAGATTCAGACTGTCCAAGGCTTGTTATCCATGAAGACATGAGATCAGTATTTCTTCCATGAGCTGCAAATCATCTTTCTGAAAATGGAAAATTGGTTAAGGAGAATGCTGCTTGGAAAAGGTACTTCAAGATGTCCAGGAGCAAAGGCAAGATTCAAATTGTAGAAGCCCATTTCTTTCATCAACATTCAGGTTTGCATATGTCACAGTATCTGCCAGATCATAGCAGTAAGCACTTCTCCACTGTAATAAAATATTTCACTGGTTCTATTTGCTTTACTATTTTGGTATTGTCTGAAGGGGGATTTTTCTAATTATGGTTCCTTTTTTGTTCTTTTTTAATGTTTATATCTTAATCTCTAATAGATACTCTTGTTTGACTTGGAGAAAAAAAAAGCATGTTGGTAACCATAAAGGTGCTTCAGAGTGGTGATGCTGTGCATAGGCTTTGAAAAATAGAAGTATCAGATCGATATGTAATGAGCTTTATTTCAGTAAAATTGCCTTCTTGCAATCATTCCTTCCCATCCATCCTATGGCCAGCCTTAGGACTGTTACCACTCTGATCGAGCATGTAATGATGATGCCCTGATGATTAGAGGCCCTGACTGTATTTTGCTAAACATTGTATGCATGTCTCAACCTAAGCATGCATTATTCAGAGGTAAATGGGTGTGAAGTTGAATAAATGCTAGAAATGCAGAAAGGAGAACAGAGGTGAAAGCGGAGCAGTGATCAGCATTTGAAGCTGTAGTCAAGTCACTCAGCTGACTCTCTGACTCAAACTTTGAGGCAAAGCCCCTTAGGGTAGAGCTTTCGGTGGCTCTCTTTCCCTATCTGTAAAATGCAAGTAGCTATATCCATCTGCAAAGTGTGCTGTCCTTGCTAAGTTCTTGGTTTTGCATAAGAATGCCATTGTGATGGCACCGGCATTATTTTTGTTAATAGGGGCTTATAAGATGATTAGAAGTCTTACCAAACTTTTTTTCAAGGAGATTGTTTTATTAAAATCACTATACTATAAATAAATAAGGATAATTGGTCATTTTAAAGACCACCTCTGTCTTTATCTGTTAACTTGTGTTCTTTCATTCTTCATTTTGTTACTTGTATTCCTGTTACTCTTTTTGGTTTTTTGGGGAGGTGTGCTGTGCCCTTGACATGGATCCCAAACAGCCAGGATTTCTACTGGAATTCACATTCTGGGGTATGATGTGTAACAAACCAAGGAAATACTGGTAAGATGAGACCAACAAGTGACTATAGGTGTAATTCAGCAGGTTTAGTACTGGGAATGTTTACAGGCACCTTCTTAACTAAGTTATTTATTATTTTTGTGGTCACACTGTAGTTTCTACTCAGTGATCCTCTCTCTCATGGATTCCAAGATTTCAAGCCTCAGCAAACCAAAACATACTAAAAAAAAAAAAAGGATTTGAATCCTGCTAAAATTAGCATTGAAACAAACTCCTTGTGCATAACTTTCTTAATCCTTCTGTGCAATTTTAACAATTCAGTTTTTCCTGCTTCCTCCCCACTGACCTTGACTATAAGGAAAGTATCTTTAAATATTTAAAACAGGAGTTAGAGTCAGGAGCAGACACCCACATATGCTCATCATCTGGAATTCAGTACTTTCATGACAAAACAGGGTGTAGCAGAAATATGTTCAGATATAGTATTTTAATTGAGCAAGAGTTGCTTGTAGAAACACTGGTCAAGTTGTGTTGGAGTTTTTTTAATAAAGGAAAAGATGATGCAAGTGCAAATTGTTGTAATGCTGAAATACTGTAGGTGTAGTTTCAGTGGAGGAAAAATACAGTCAGGGCTAAAGTCTCTGATATCTCATCCTGCTGGTTATTTGAAGGTAGTGAAATACCATCTCATCGCACATGTTAAAACTTGCCACAGTATTGTTTAGCTACTATCAGATGAATATTTAATTTTAAGGAAATATTTAAAAACCCCAAAGGCTTATTTTTCAGAGCTTTGTCAAACTATGCTTACCTAGAAATTGTTCCCGAGTTCCCTTTAAATTCTCTTGAAGTTTAATAAGAGAAAGCTTGTCAGGATCTTGAAGCTTGCTATGCATTTAGACAGCTCAGCTCGCAACTCTGGCTTGAAGACATCCTGAAATCCATTACCTATCTTTGTGCTGCTCCTCAGCAAGAATTGATCTAGCTTGGTACCCTGGCAAAGCACAAGTTTAATTGCCTTTCAGTACTGCACTTGAATGTACAAGACTTTTTATGAGCAGGTAGTCTTATTTGCAGCAAAATCACTTCTTACAAAGCTGTGTAATGAAATAACGATGAAGTCACAAATCTGCAGGTATGTCAAAATGAGAGTGGTAGATAGCCCTCTGCTCTCAGTTTGTTTCCTGTATAATATTGAGTTTCTCGGTAGGGACTCCTACCCTGGGAAAACCAGCACTTACATTATGGTATTTATAAATCTAGGCTATGTCAAAGTTTCTCTTGTGGAACGGGAAGCGCAGGATTTGCTAAAAACCATGTTATTGTTGTAAAGCCTGCTAATCACTTTTTCTTGTTTCTTTTCTTTCATCACTATGCTAAATGCCTTGAGCTATCTGTATAATTATTTCGGGAAGCAATACACATTGTTGGCTTTTTTTTCCCCTGGGCATGTTTGGTGCATTTTTAAAAGTCAATTTAAAAATTGCATGGATCCATTTGGAAGGAATACAGCAGTTTCCATTCAGTTTTGCCTATGGGTGTCTCTAGCAGTCTGAATTACCAGAGACACACAGCTTCATGGAAGCCTACTGTGGAGTGATAGAGCACAGCCCCACAGGAAAGGTGGTGTTAACACATCATGGCTCTGGTATTTGGTGCTCTGGGTGAAGAATTGCAAGACCGGGAAAAGAAAATCACGTATAAGTAATACCTGCACTTAGTCACTGAGTCTGTACAGGCAGATACCACTGTTTCCACTTCATGCATTTGCAGGTGATTGAGCAAGGCAATGAGCACAGCCAGCCTTTGTCACATTTTTGGCTGTTAAATTCACTGAAGGTTTAGTTGAGACTGAACCTCTGATTTTTCTTGCCATTAAATAAAAGCCCCTGGAGATAAGAAAGCTGGATAAAAGCTAATTTACTAATTTTGTATTTTCCAAACCAGAGCCAGTTGAAGTGGTCTCCTCAAATCTGCAAAGGACAAGGCTGCACAGTGTGCTGAGCTCTATAAATGGCAACTCACTGGCAGTGGCAACTGGTGAGCACCCTCCTGGACCTTGCTGTGCCCTGGAGCGTGACTGGTAGCTACAGAGATCCTGGATTGTGCCCAATGGCTTGTGCCACAGCAGCACAGCTCCTTGGCCACATCTCACCTAAAGGCTTGGAGAGAAATTCCCTGAATCCTAGCAGTACCTGTGTTCAGCCTTGCTGACTCTCACAACTGCTGAGCTCAGTGCAGGCTGAGCTGCTTCCCTCCCACCTACATTTCCTCCTTTTTGAGCTATGAGCTCTGAATCCAAAACGGTGGCATCATTAGAGATGTTCCTTGCAGAGATACTGTCCTTTGAAGCTTTGCCATCTGTAAGGACAAATCCTGTGCCATTCTGGGTTCAGAGAGAGAAGTCCTCTGAACATCTGGTCTCATCTTACCAATTCCCACTTTTCCCAGCACTAACTGCTTACCCAAAACCTTTGTCCTGATGCTGTTGTGTGCATTTCCATTTCAGACTGCAGCTCCCTGGTACTTGGTGCTTATGTCTCATGTGACACCTTGCTAGGGAACAGGTACTGGTTTCTTTCTTTCCTCTCAAATACTCAGGTGCTTGTGTCTAAAGGCCACCATGGTGGTACTGTTCAGATGCTCTCCTCTCCCTCAAATGTCACTGCAGCTGGTGGATGCATTAATCTGCATTTCTGTACTGGATTTCTAATGGCTTTGGAATATCTGTTTCACCATGGCCTCAGCACTTACCTTGGGTCTTACTCCTTACGAAAACCAGAAGCACCTTTTTTCCATCTTCTACCAGGGAAAAATAACTTAATGTCAGGCTTTTAATTTGTTAAAGCTCTTCTCATGATAGCTATGGAAATGCTGTTGTGACTGAGCAGAAAAGGTAGGTAAATACACTTGCAGTCCAGACATTTGTGCTCTGTTGTTCTGCTGTTGTTTCAGAAGACTTGTTCTGATTTTAATTAAACTCTTGTTTAATTTTAAAAGAAAATGTTTTTCTGTGATCTGTGTTAGAATTTTTACAATAAGAAATTGTCTCAATAAGTAAGAGGAGGAATTCAGCGGCTTAGCCTACTGTGTGTATTGCAACAGGCTAAATGCAAGATATTATCTTCTTTACTGGGTTTACATTTCCTGCAGACACTTGAAGTACAGACTATCTCAACAGTTTGCCCAGGGTAAAGGTGAAGTATTATTGCCTTGCCTGAGGAAAGAGATAATAAGACTGTACTTTAAAAATATGTGATGATTACTTAATCTTACTAAAGAATATAAGCAAGTCTCCTGCTGGCCAAGCATAAGGAACTCCATAGAAAAATTGGATTTGTTTGTGCGTGTGATGTAGATGATATTACTGCTATAATTGGCATCCAGCTTTCTTCTACATTCCTGCACAACTCTGAAAAATGCTGTGCAGCAACACAAAGTCAGGACTAGTGGACTGTACAATTAAACCCTCTTGCTCATTTACAGAATTCTAATTCTTGATCAAGATGCACGACCTCTCAGATAATGCCAGATGTCTTGCTGACCGACTGTTGGATAAACACCGACTTCATAAGGATTAGTGCTTGGTTTTCACAGTACTTTGTGTGTTTGACAAACAACCAGTCTATGGACCTTGGGATGCTCTCAGAATTTACCTCTCTAGTGGCTGGGGTTGCCTTTGAACTTCAAAGAAACAAGGTTTCTTTTGTGTTCAGGTGGTGGAAAGATTTTACTGTTTGGTCCACTCTCAGGCTTGTACATTTAGTGAAAAATGTAAATATATACAAGGGTATCTGTTTATAAGCCATTCGTAGAATCAAGGAAAATTTTGTGGGAAATTTAATTTCATTGCAGTTGCCATGTTGAGGGTAGACTGACTCATGAGTGATATAATTTTGGATGTGCTTATAATTCAGACAGATTTGTAACCCAGGCTCATATGATCGCATTGGGACAGAGGTGATGTGATTTCTTCTAGTAAATAAGACATCTAAATGGAGTCCACTTTTAAGGAATACATAGCTCCAAAGGATACTGCAGGTATGAAGCTGCACACTCCAGCAGCTCATGCCAAGTAATGCTTCTTAAATGATACACTGGGGCACTATTTTATGTAATGTGCCATAAGATGACATAAATTCTCTGACAACTCTTAACTACACTGAAGCAAGCGTTCTTGGGGTAAGTTGCAGTACTGCAGCCAAGCAGTTAATCAGGTGTAATATGAGGCTTTGACGTGATTTACTGCCTGCTGGTAGCTTGTACTGGGACTGTATTGTCCTTCTGTATGTACTGTGTAATAGTTTTAAGCTGTCCTTAGACAGGACTCTATTGTAAATATGCTGGGATGTCCTGTAAAAATATGTTAATAAAACCCGAAGTAATTTTAAAGGATCCTACTACTGCTATTTCTGTTTCCCAAGCTATTCCCACCAGTAAAGTACAGGCTGTGCTCTTAACTCTTGCTGTGCTGATGCTTTGCTAATGCCTGCTAGAGTTGTAATTCTTGTTTCAAAGCTGATCCGTCATTGTGTACCCTCTCAATGGCTGCTGCTCTGTGCCTGACTTCTCTGCTGCTTTGGCTTGCACAGTGCAGAAGTGACCAGAGAAATAAAGCTTATGCTCAAGAGGTCACAAAAATTTATTAAGACTTAATTTATTTCATGTCGCTTTTTGTCTCGACTTACTCAGGTTTACGGGGTGAGTTCTGAGGTAATACTTTATTTAAGTTAAAGGAGTTTTTAAACAAGGTAACTTGTGTTTGATATCTGTATTTGCCAGGTCCTTGTAACCTGGAGCTAGCAGGGCAAGGTACAGCGGTAAAGCTTTCATGGGGTGCAATTTTCAGAAGGATATGCTGAAAAACATTATTCACTTGGACAACCTTAACTAGACTTTCTGCCTGGGGACAGATCCTGAAAATGTGCATTCTTGCAAAGTGAGGTGGTGTTCCTTTAAATAGAAAGATGCACTCTGGTGGGTTTAGACATGCTGACTTTTTTGAGGAAACAGATGCAGAGAGATGCACACTGAGGGGCTTATCAGAGAAATCACTGCATTTTATAGGCAGGGTGAGACATTCAGGAGAGCCTCAGAGGAGACAGTGATCTGCATGAAGGGCTCTTGTTTCCTAACCTGCCTGCAGCCCCTGGAGCTCCAACACCTCAGTGAGAGGGACTCCCAAAGAGTGGCACTAAGCAGTAAGCAGAGAATGATGTTTTGGAGGGATTTCTGGTTTCTCCCTCTCTTCTTCTCACCCTGGAGCTCTGCAAAGTACAAATCTTCTGGAATATGGCCACCAGGATTTTAGCAGGACCTTAAAGGGACCTGCTGGCAGTTCTAGAGAAAAGCATCAATCCCAGTTTGAAATAGCCCCCTCCCACCCCAGCCATTTTTTTTAAAAAAGGGAAAATTGTGATGCCCTTTCTTTTGGGAATGACTATGTCATTTTGAATGACAAAAAGCAGGCATCAAGTGCTTTTAGTAAGGATTTGAATTGCCCCTATAGTTGGACACAATACTTGTATGTTGGGTGGTGGTTGCAGGAGGGGGGGAGGGTTGTGTGTGTGCAGCTGTTGAAGGCCATTAAGAAGTGACTTGAGTCCCCCTTAGAGCAATCCTGGCATTAACTGTAAATTGATATACCAGGTCTCAAACACTAATTTCAGTTTTCTGAATGGCAGGGTTTTGCTAAATGTTCTTATTCTAGGTATTCTGGTTACACTAATCTTTCATGTACTTTTAAAAATAGGCTGCACAGCAAGTGATCAGCTGTTGGTACAACTTAATAATTGAAGAGTTAATCCTTCAAATCTGAAACAGAAGAATTAATTCCCCGATGTATTTTCAACATAGTAGTTAATTTAAATTTTATCTTAAAAAAATAAGGAAATAGTACAGGACAGTTTTGATTTTTATATTACTAAAGGAAAAATTATTTTTCTTGGTTGGTTTTTAAATTAAAAAATTTATGTTGTCTTTGCTCTGGTGAATGTTTATCACTGAACGCTACAGGATCTACTGTTGTGATTGTGCAGCTTGAAGTTCTAGTGGAGCTTGGAAAAAAATTTGGCAGACAAAAAGATGGTGGGTCCTGATTTAGATTTGAAAGAAGCTTGCAAGCAAATGTCCCATGACGCAAACACTGCTTCCTTAGTTCTGGCTTTTTTTTTTCCCCTTGATCTGACTGCTTTAAAGTTGACGCAGTGAACTTTAAAAGATGGGTGTGGTGAGTGTTTTCTAGGCTTCAGTAACAGAACTGAAGTTGCTTGATCAAGGCAGGAGAGCTGGGCATCTGAGCTATTGTGTTTGCTGGATAGACAAGGAGTAGTCCCCTGCAGCAAGACAATTCCTTGAAAAATCCCAGCTACAGCGCCTCAGTATTGCTGTGGAGACAAAGCAGAGGTGTTTACCTCCACTAATAGGGATGGTGCTTGTGTGGGACTGAGGGGACAGTGGCAGTGACCCAGCAACAGTGCGATTCATCAGGAAAGAAATAACAATTTTGAGGTGGCAGAGAGCTATGAGCAACGAAATCCTTCAAACAGCCTGAAGATGGTGGCAGCTGCCTGGCTGGTGGGGCTGGCTCTGTAGCTTACCTGTGTTTGCAGTCACCTGAGTGCTGCCGTGTGAAAAGGAGCTGCCAGAATGATTCAGGAGGTAGAAAGCCATATTCTTGGGTTCATGGAAGTGCTTCATTTTTTTAAGGTCACAGTTATTATTTCTTTTGAGTCCTGTAAGTAGGATGAGTTCCAGTAGTTCTGGAATCAGCTGTGCAGGGCAGTGTTGAACCCTTTTCAGTAGGAATATAGAGCTGATGAGTTAGTGTGTATCTTTTGTGTCTGTTTATGAGATCTTTATTTATTATTATTGTTAATAATAATTATTATTATTATTATTATTATTATTAATATTTATTTTTGTTGCTGGGTTTTTTTGGCTGTTAACTTAATGAAAACACAAGGAACAGAACCTAATTTTTACCATTTATCTGTCTTCAAAGCAACAACACAAAAAGTAATCATGTAACTCTGCATGTAAATGAGCATCAATGACCTTTGGGGTGAAATGCAGACAAATTGCTTATTTTCAGTAAAAAAGACTCCTGCTCTCCCTTAACTGCTTTTTATTTTTCAGCTCCCATCTGCACCAGTTCGTATGGGAATTGTACAACTTATTTCCAGCAAGGTAAAGGTGAATGTTTTCCTATTAATGTGGAAAGGTGATGAACTGTAACCCTCAGTTTATTCACTCAAATGTGTTGGTCATGGTAGTCATGTCTTGCAAAACTTTTTGCCCTAACTTGTCTCTAAATTTTTCATTGTTACAGCTCAGATTCATAATTTGTTTCCCTCCCTAAGCCACTGAGATTCAGGAAGGAGTCATGGCAGAAGGTTAAAACCTGCTGTATAACTCGGTATTTCAGCTGCGTGCCTTTTGCCTACAGTAAAAGCATCAGGGATTAATGAAAGCATTTTAATGCATTTCTATGTTCCTGAATCATAGCAGAACCATGAGATCACTATGGATAGCCTGACTACCAGATTTTCAGGCTGGGTAGTGCTCCTCTATATTATTGAGTAGAGTTTTGCAATGCATTTAAAAAATTACCTGGTGAATGACTGGTGGTTTTATGTTCCCCATTGTTTTTTTACACTGTATAAGATGCATGACAAGGCTAATCAAAAGAACTTTGACAAATACAGAATTTATCTTAAATGTAATTACAGATGAATGTGTCTTTTGTCCTTTTTCTGAAAAAGTGAAGTCACCCTAAAATGTCATTTCACACCACCTGTACTCTTGGATTCACATTCATTCCCAATTAATGATAAAAAAGTGCCTATAAACACATTCAACAGACACCACCAGAGTAAAATAATCATCTCTTTATTGGAAGGTAAGGTCAGAAGACCAGCTACAGAGCTGCCTGTAGGTTAGCGCTGTGTGATGCCTGGAGCCAGACTGCTCAGTGCACTGAAAGATGATGTAAAAAATGGCTGGAAGGGTAGGACAGAGCATGATCTTGGCCATGAGCAATTAGTGATGCCTCTGCAGCCACTCTGCTTCAGTAAGCAATTTAGACTAAGTTGAATAGAAAATAAGTTATAGTCATTTTTTAAGCAGCCTTAATATATTGACCTGATTTATGATTGCCATGAGATTTCTCTAAGGAAGCTGTAGGAAGCTTCCTTTACCATGGATCTTGAGGAGTACAGGGGACCACGTTGCAGCTGGACAGAGGGAGTTTCTTTTATCCTGTATTTTATATGCCATACCTGTATCTTATTCATGGGGCTTTACACAGCCTGAGTATAAAAATGCTGCAGTCTGAATTACCTTTATTCTGCCACCAACCTACCAATGCCTAAGGCTCGGAAGTCAAAGATGGTTATAAGTTCCCTGCCACAAGTCCACTATAGCATTGTGACTACAGTGAGCATCAATTCTGAACACAAGATGAGAAAGCTGTTACTTAATGTTGCTAATAAATTTACAGATGAAATGTCACCATATGGATCACTGCCATGCATGCAAAAAATAAAATCAGTGTGTATGGCTTGTAGCTCACTTTCCCACTCCCTTTCAGTGCTATGGAGCCTAACTTCTCCCATGGTAATGAGACCCCTTTACTTCATTCTGGCATTGTCCCTGGGCCTTAGGCTGAATTTCATATGGTTCCTTGAAAGTGCTCTACACTGCTGGAGGGAGCCATAAGGAGTATTTAATGCAAATGTAAGTCAGATGCAGCAGGACACAATAGCCCTGTTCATTGCTCTGTTTATAAAGCCATTAAAACACGAGGAGAGTGGCTTCAAAATAGCAGAATGAGCAGAATGTGCCTAAACTCCATTAGAAACTGGACGAACTGGACAGAAATTCACATTTTCTTATAAAGTGATAATTGTTTGTTATAGGGACCATATGGAGCTTGACAAGAATAGCTGAGATGAGACTAACAGTTTTAGACATGAGCTTTCTTTAACCAATCATCAAATTGATTAATGGCTTTCCCCCCCCACCATAATCGAGATAAAGCAGCTGCAGTGAAACACTGCAGTGGGCAAGACTTTCCATGTGGATGTAAATTTGTCGATTTTGCAATGACAGCAAAATGCCTAAAATTGTTCTAAAGAAAAGGGCAACACCTGCATTTAGGCAGACCTTGGTCAGTGGATTGCAATTCTTTTGACTGTTTGCAAAAGGTTCAGGCCTGGAGCATGCAGCATTTAATACATAGCTCTGTTCCAAACAGAATGTTTTAGGCACATCTAATTACTACTATGCATATTTTTTTCAATTTCCTTGATTTAGTTCAAAGCAAAGAAAACACCATTTTGCCCGTCTTTTGATTGCCTAAGTAATTTTGATTGTTAAAATACATTTTGTATAATTTCTCCACTTAGCCTTACAGTGCCCTCTTTGAGCATCTCTTTTAATTATACTGAATCAAGCTATGATTTTGCTGGCTCAAAATAACCAAGACTGAATGCCAGTAGCAATGTGTTTGGCTACTGCCATACTCTAGTTCTGCCAAAGCAGAAACTCCCTAGGCTATTCACTCTTGATTTTTTTAAACATTTTTTTGGGGGGGTATCAAACCTTAAAACAAGAGATGCATGATTCAGTGTTGGTTTTGATTGACTTTCAGACTCATTTATCAACACATGTTTCTTCCTCTGTGCAAAAATAGTACATAGGAGATACATAATAATAATAATAATAAAGAAGCAGTGCTTGCTTTAGCAATGAGAAGAGAAGGGACTGGAATTGGCTCAGCATGGAAATGTAATGGTGGTGAATAGTAAGCCTTGCAGATATTGTTTACAGCTGTAGTGGATGTTTTCTTGTAATCTCATTCTTGCTTTATACTCTGAATACAATATAACTTATTCTGTTTGCTCAGGAGATGTCTGTGTTTGGCATCCTGTGGAGTGGGAATATGTAATGCTTTTTTCATTTTCTAGGAAGCATAGACTGGAGAAAGAGAACAAGATAATGTTTAGCACATCCTTTGTGCCAATAAAATAAGTTACCATACATTACTGTTGTGCTAGAAAGCAGCTATAGCTAAGCGATTAACAAGGGAAGGGGCAGGGGAAGGAAATGCTGCTCAAGATTGCTTAACACAGATACTGGAAGGGAACAAGCAGATGAACAAGAATTTTCTTTTTTAAACAAGCAAACAAACAATCAAACAAACAAATTTGGGTTTTTTTTGTTTACTTTTTAAGTGCCTGAACTGAAAAAATGTGATATCTAAGATCAGTCATCAGCCTTACCTAAAAACAAAACCAAACCAAGCCAAACAAACCCCAAGGCTAAAGGTATGTATGGTGTCCTTAGTAAAAATTACAAAGTGTTGTAATATAAAATTAAGAGGGTGATTATGTCTCAAAACACCAATTCTAAGGGAACACCTGCAGTGAGGACTATAAGGTGACTTCAGCTCATGATAGGAGTCCTTATTATGCTCCACTCCATTCCACCCTGATTGTGCTCTTGGTCCCATCAAAGATGGTTCAAGAGTCAGTCTGGGCTCCAGTTCCAGCTGCTGTAGCTGGTTTTCACCTAAGTTTACAAGTTTAGCTGGCATCTGGAACAAAGAATGCTCTTGCTTTCCTTTCTTTTCTTCAGTTTACATTTCTGTGAATACTATGGGAAAGTCAAATTAAGGGGAGTAGTTTTTTCAGCTGTGCCATGGTCTTCTGCTAAAGAGGACAGAGGAGCTGTCCTAAAGGAAAAATTTGCTATTTTAATGATAACTGGGTGTTCTTTTGTGGTGGTGGATTTAACCCTGTGTGAAGCAGTGGCATGATTCTGCACTGTGCTTGGGCTTTGGGAAGTTGGCCTTGCTAAATACTTTTTCTGAAGTACAGAGATAAAATAGATCTAAACAAAATGCCCTGAAATGGGTGTCTGAAATATCCATGTAATGTGGACAAGGGGTGATTATGGTAACAATTATATGGACATTTTCATCACATCTTTCTGTAAGTAGCTTGGAATCTGAGCTTCATGGTGTGTTCTATTTGCAGTGGTGGCAGATAAGCAGAGCATTTGAACAAATCCAGCCTTTCCTGAGGAAGTGTCAATGCAGCTGCAGGATCAAGCTAAAAGGTGACATCCTTCATCACCTGATACCTGCAAAGCTCCAGGGTAAGTGCATGATTTTCAGAAAGCAGTTTATTTGCTGGGTAGGAATTCTACCAAATTTCCTAAAAGTTTGGTTGGAGTGAGGACTGAAAAGGTAAGAAGGATAACAGGCTGCAAAAGTAGCTTGAGTATCACTGGCAAGTGAGAGTGCACGTGCTCCCTAATGAGTTGAATCTTGCTTGCAGAGGATAGGGCTTTGTTTTCTGTGGATTCCTGAACACAGAAATTGCTATTTGACACCCCTTTCCATGCACATGTTTCTGTTGCAGCCCTTTTTGAAAGCCTTCAAAGATTAAACTGCAGAATTACTGCAAATGTGAATAGTACAGATGCTGAGTGAGCCAGTGCAGTAAGAAAGGATTCTGCCCTCAGGGGAGGAGTGGGAAACTCCAATGTAATATATTGAATGTTTCAACAGTGCTATGTCCATGATTAATACGTTCATGAGGGGCTGTTGTGCAACAGGACACTGAACAGGTCAGTGAGTAAGCATTTGAAAAACCTTCCTTTACCAGACTGGTAATTATGCAGGGCTATTATAATTTTGCAGGAGATATTTCACTGTATTAACTGAACCAATAGATATGAAAAGCATAAGTTCAAAAGGCTTCATAAAAATCCAATGCTACTAGAAATAATTTCATTATTAAAAAATTGCACAAATGCCTTTTTATTTTAAATTAAACACCTGTATTCTTTTTGTAACAATATCACAGCTGTAGACTCCTGGCATAATCAAAAAAACAATAAAATAGCTAAAGGATAAAAAGAACCTCTATAAGTTCACCTCATAAATGAGATTAAGGGACTAGTTTTCTGAAGGGTTTGTTTTTAAAACTGATGTGATATTTGGTTTCTAGCTTTCAGTGTGGATTTTAATTTGGAATCTTCTCTCCTATCATGCATAAGAAATAGCAAATCAGTACATCCAGTTATGTTTGACTTGTTACCTTTGGTGCAAAGCTTCAGCATCTCTTTTTAGCTTTTAGCTACACAAGCACAAAGTAAAAGCCTTTTAGAGTTAGGATATGCCTTTCTGTTTTCCAACAAGACTCCACGACAGCTTTCTTTAGTCTCTGGGTTTACAATGATAGCCCGAAATTCAGCATAGCTGGCTGAGGCAAAATTACATAAAATCCTGAACATTTTGCAATCTAAAGTCCAGAATTCAAGTCCAGCCACTGCCACTCGGGATGAGCTCATTCCTTCTGGCCTGATCAGTGCTTAGCAAATAAAATCTGGCTGTTCAAAAGATTGAGGACATGATAAACTCGGACACTTGCCCATATCACAGTGTGGATGTTTAAACAAGACTGAGTTGTTCATTAACGTTGATAGCCTTTAAAAGAAATCCTTTCTTGCATCTGAACTTGATTAAGGCCTCTTGCCTCTCAAACTGCAATGTCTAAGGGTGAGCAACAGCAAAGTAATCAGGGTTGATATCCTAGTTTCTGCTCTGGGGGAAAGAATTTTTTTTGTGAGCTTTGAAAACTCAAAGTGGCAACAGTTGGTGAGTGTTTGTATGAAATGTGGAGTGGTCTCTGCAGTGCTTGTTCATTCCTCGGAGCCCCTGTCTGCTGGAATTTCTCACATGCAGAAGTTATCTGTTCTTTAAACAAGAAAATGCACATTAATGTCTTTTGTAGGAAACGTGCTGAATAAGGATCTCCTACAGACCTAGTTCTGTATGTAGGCTGAGGCAGTTCCTGGACTCGAGCCATTCATTTTTCTCCCTACAGTCAAAAACATTCATTAGAGCCTACGTAGCTTTACTGAAGTCTACCAGCTTTGTTTGCAGTAAAGATTCCAGCCTTTTGGAACCTTTACTATCTTTTCTGCTATGCTATCTTGATAAAGATACCAGCCCTAATTCTTCCATCACAACAAATATGTTTTATCCATCTTTTCACCAGGTCACAGGATCTCCCTTGCTAGACATGGAGCACTACAGGAAAGAATTTTGGCTAGAGTGGACTATTATTATTTTTGTATAGGCATTAAGTAAATGGGTTGGGTAAGAGGAGCAGGCACTGTTTCCTCATCAGTTTTCCAATATTTATAAAATATGGCAGGAACAATGCTTGTGCTGTAAGCACACTGTATCTAACTGTCACTGGGATGGTTGATGTGCAGGAGGAAAGGTTCCTTTTTTATCTCATTCTCTCTGGACTCCCACTGTCTTTATTTTTTTAAGGTAAAAAGACTAATTCATCCCTTAAGCAGGCTCTTCAGAGCTCATGGACAAATTATACAGAAGAACAGGCAGCTTTTTAGCTGTTTTCTCTCTTAGCTGTGCTTTCCTAAAGAGACTAATCATAGAAACCATAGGGTCATGGCTGAACCCTTTATAGTTGTGTGTGTTATATTAAAACAGTAAATCACTTTCTTGAATGTGCTTTCTCTGTGTGGAATCTGTTGGGTAATTTAATCCAAAGTCAGCTGAACATCTCTAGTTACTTCAGAGATAGCGTGTCCTACAGATGGTTTCAATTAATACTTGTTCAGGGCTGTCTAAAGCAAGTAGCCAGTCTGATCATTTAGTGAGTGCCAGTTAGAAATATCTCTATTTACGCATGTGAAATGTGGTCTTCAGACCTGTTGTGGTCTGGTGGGTAATACCCCCAAAATGGCTTGGCATGGGCTTTTAGTTTATGTTCTTCTCTCTTCATCTTTTTTATCCCATATTTGAAGTAGGCAAAATACCCAGAGCTTGTGGGATTGTCAACCCCAAACCTGTGCATCTGTTTAAGGAAAAAAAAAATCCAGTAATCTGTGTTACACAGTTACTATGGATTTTTACAGATAATATTTTCAGTTCAAAGCCTTTCTCAGGCTAATTCTTCTGCTTCAAATTAGTGTGCATTTAGGAATAGCACTTTAACATGAACATGGTTTAGGAACTTCACTGGCTGCAGTCCTTTGAGACGTAGCAGGGCCTTTCTAGTAAAACCAGTATTGGACGTAAATGTGGTTTATTACTTGCACAATAAAGATGTTTCTTAATAAGTGAATAGGAAATAAAGTAACTGTAATAATTTATTGAGGTGATCTATGAAAGCAAATGGTTTGCAATACATATTACAGGACTGGACATGCATAGGACCAAACACCATAAATACATAGAATTTGATAATAATGTGAGAATGAAAATCTATATATTTCACAGAATAATAATCACAGAATAGCTAAATCATACATAATCAATGAACCAGTGGAAATGTTCCTATAAATTACACTTTTTACAGAGACAGACTGTTTAATCTGGTGGCATTCAATGAAGTATATTCTTGGATTCAAACAGGTAGTGGAACAGCTCCAGTAGCAGCACTGATGAGGAAGCAGTTTAATCTCTGTTGCCTTGCTTCTTCCAGCAGAGCTGCAGTTGGGCTGGGCTGGATTCAAGATCCTTGCTTCAAGAAAGCTGTAAATGTCTTCTCTCACAAGCTCTGCGTTCACCTGCGATGGAAGCAGGAATACACCATGCACATCTGTTATTAATCTGCTGCTTCTTGGCAAAAATTTGCACTCCTAAAGAGTTCACTGTGTTGTAATAAAGCTGGAGAACAAAGAAATTGCTATTTGCCTGCATATAATACATGAGTAATCCCCCGTGAGGAGTTAACATTTGGAGAACATGGGAAGAGCTCTGGTGCTGGCAACATCTGCCTGGCATGTGCAGTCACATCCTTCACAGCTGAGTTACCTTTCATGTGCATTTATTGCAATTAAGGTGGAAAAAGTAATTGTTCTTATGCACCCTAGATTAATTGATCTCTTTCCTTTAGCTGTTAGGGGAAGTGGGAGGCTCTCAGGTTTACAAAATTAGTAAGAAGGAACTTTCAGAAACATCTAACTTGGAAGGTCTTTAGCCATTGATTTTTCCATACTGTGATTCTCTTTCTTATTCCTGCTGTTTCCCTCATTGCTGCCATTTATAGACTGGTGCACAGCCAGCAAAGAGCCTGGCTGAACTGTCCAGCTGTACTTTTGTGCTTGGACTCCAAACGGGTTTGGATCCACAGCTTAAAACTTGCATAGTCAGTTCCCCTTTAAACCCTTCTTTAGGAAAATCACACAGATGAGGGAATCACACATACCTAAAAGAAATAAGTGCATCATAACCTCCTTGTCTGTAAACTGCTTGGACACTGTTCAGTATTAGTATTTAGGATGAGATATCTTAAAAGGTCATTCCTTTTTCAACTTCTGTTGGCTAAAGTGGTGTAAGTCTTTTTCTAACACCATCTTCTGTCAATTACCTATGTAAGGAGTGGGCATGCATTTAAAAAATTCCAGTGGAAACTGCAGACCAGTTTGAATAGTGGGAAAAATAATAATAAAGCATAACTCCTCAGCAGAATTTCATGTAATTTCATACTACCACACAGGGATGGTCATTCCCGACACTAGAAACTTGTTACACCTCAGTATGTGGCATGGGAGATGAGTATTATAAAATACACTTGGGTTTATTCTGAAAGTAAGTTTTCACATACTTACAGTTCAAGGGTAATCTTGTTTGCAAGAAGACACATTTCCCTGGTGCTGTGTAGATTCAAATTGAAGATTTTTCTCTTGCCACTTAATGTGCTGAATGATCTGACATGAACTTTGGACCTCACAGGACACTGGGTCTTTCCCTTTCCTAATTACAGTTTTTATGACTTGCTTGAGTGGGTGCTTGTGAAGGGATGCATGCAGCTGTGTCTCAGAAATATTTCTTTTGCAGAGGGAGGAAAGATTAATTTGTTCTACTAGGAAAAATGGGACTTTCTCCTCTTCTGTAACATCATGATAAAATCCTTTGTGAGAGTGGGGAAATATTACTTAGGAAGTCTGCAATTTCAAGACTTACCTCTGATCAGACTCTTCCCTGAACCCTTGAAATATGTTCCAAGTTTGCAGAATTAGCAGGATGGCAATTCAGAAGGTTCTTGCAGTTCTCATGTTTGCAATTTAATTTTTTTTTTTGTGTACTTACTCAATTTTAGTGTGTGTACTTACTCTTGAACTGAAAAACAAAGGGTAAGTGAACACTGCTTCTCAGATCCCGTGCTTAATCCTAACACACAAGGTAAAATCTCCCCTGGGGTGACCTCTTCTCTTAAATTCTAGGTCTAGACCTTCGGGTTGTCTTATGCAGGTCTTTGCTGCAGAGGAGAAAAATACTGTGCTAACTAGAGGCACACTGCTGCCTCTGGGCAAAAAGCCAAAGACCCTCCCTGGCAAAATGAGGAGACACTACGGCAATATGGAAAGCTGACAGTGTTTTGACAGGTGGAGATACAAATCCTGCATGAGATCCATCTCAGGGAAGGCTGATGATCTATCTCAGTACTGAATGAACTGATGTTTTCCAAAGCACCTGAGGAGCATTCCAGTGAGTCACTGTACAGAGCCACTGCTTGTTCTCTTAATTGTTTAATTTGCCACAGGTAGGTGAAGGATGTTTTCTGGGTTTTTCAGTCTAAAACCTGGAATTCTCTGGACTACTGGCAGCTTGTTTGTTGAATCATTCACTTGTGGACAGACAGAGCTCATACCTGTGGCCATTTTCCATGACAAAGAAGCCAGAGACTGTTATTGTTAAATCTCCTGCTCAGAGTAAAATTTTCTGTTGTTCTATGAGTACTGCTTGTTGATTTTTTTTTATTTTATTTTTTTTCCCTGAAGTAGAAAGGCATTCTAACTACTGTAAAGTGTATTCCCACAACTCTTGGTATACACTTAGAACAGAGATATAGCTGCCACATTTTATAAACATGCAGAATTTTCTCACTGAGTATAGGAAAAATGGCTAAGCTTGCTCTTGAGGCTGAGAACAGGATTAGAAACATGGACATATAAACTGTTTTCCACTCTGTCAAGGAAATGCTGTATTTATGGGATTTTTTGGTTGAGTTCTTCTTGAATCTATTCTGACTAAATTTCTTCATTTATGAATAGGAAAAAATGTGATCTTGCCTAGTTAATCTCTCCATATATGAAATTTGTATATCCAAAGAAATAGGAAATAACAAAATCATGTCAATCAGTAAGTATCCTTCAGTCTGAAAGAAAGATTAAGAAAAACAAGTGTTGTTTTATTTTTCTTTTTTAAAACCATTGCAAACAGATTTAAAATTATAAATAATAATACCTGTCTTAAGTACTGATTTGTTAATTCTGATATTTAAATACATGGTTCAACCAACTCAGTGCATTTGAGAAACCTCCCATCCAGTTTTAATTGATACCATCAAGTGTCTCTGTATTTGTGGTGAGCTATCCTCATCCTAGGACCATGAACTGGGACTAGATTCCTCTCCTGCCTTGCTGCAAGGCCTGACAGGCTTTGCAAATTGCAATTCACAGAAGTTTTGTTCTCCCAAGTGCCTGGGTCAGCTGTTTTCTGCCTGGCAAGGTTGGCTAGGAGGTACTTCCATCCACTGAGCAGTGCTCTTCTGATTGCCAGGGGCTGTCAGTGGCCACTCCAAGGGCCTCTGTGAGTTTGATTCTTGGTTTGTCAGACTGAACCATACCCCAAATCTCCACTGTCTGGTCCTTTCAGTCTCAGCAACAGCCAGTTTTACAGTGGTTTTGTATCCAACGTCTCACCTCGTGAAGCTGTAGACTTTGGGGCTGAAGTCAAGAAACTGTAATTCACTCTGTGGAAACATCCAGAAATAGAAAGGAAAAAAAAAAAGAAAAAAGGTCACTTGTAAATAAGCAGTTCTTAAACTGCTCTGATGTACATGTATGTCTGTCCCAGCTTTTGGTAAATTGTGATGCAGGGCCTGCAAAACAGGGATACAGCCAATTCCCATTTTCTCTCTGAAATGGCTGTAGGCTGTTGGTGAACAAAGACTGTGCCTATGCCCCTTCAGGGTGACATCTGTGTGCTAAAGAAAGTATATTTAATGATTCAGTAGTTGGAAATTCCCCTTAAATATCCTCCAGGTTATACCTCAGGTTTGAGAGAGACCTGAATGTATGCTGAATTTATCCCTGGTCTCTTATATGGCCCAGGGTATACTATTTGGCTATAAAATGAGCCATATTTTAAAGAAAATAATTCTTGGTGTCTGACTGATCATTGTGACCAGGCATGTCTTTTAGTCTCTTTTAGATTTTTAAAAAATTATTATTGTTTACTGTACATTTTTTCAATGTACAGTACAGTACAGTATGTACAGTAATTGGAACCATTGTTTCAATGGTAATTATGTAGCCCAGTAGATGTAGTAAAATGAAAAATATTCTAGATTTAATTGGATTCTCTTTGCATTGCACCAGCTTGCTTTAGGGAAAGAACATAGGTTTTCGGATCTATATTTCTTCCTTTGCTTGCTCTACAAAGCACAGAAGGTAAGATACAGTGTCAGGCTGCTAAACCACATTTTATAGTGAAACTGGAAAATTGCATCAGAATAAGGAAACCTGAAACAACGCAGGGAATAGAGTGCTGGAAGGCTGGGGGAAACTGGATAATTTTTGTTTGTTTCCTGGAGGACAAGGCAACTTCAAAAAGGTGCTTAGTATGATCTGTGTTATAAATGCTACCAAATATCACCAGCTGTCACAGATGGAACTTCTGTTTACAGGAACCTAAGCATCAAATGGGCACCTGAGAAGTAGCCAGTGTTACCCTTTTGAAGCACAGTGGTAGGACCATGGAAGGAAAGCTACACTGCTTTATTCCTGTATGACCCTTCTCTTTGGATCAAATGGAGAATTTTAACCTCTGAGGTAGAAAATTTTGTATTTTCATGCCAATGCGATGGCTTACAATAATTTTAATGTGTAAAGTTGAAATATGTACTTTCTCAGTGAAATGCTTGCAGTCACTGTCTCATGATGTTTCTTTTTCTTCTATGTGTGTTGTAGATAAATAGTGTTGACTGGACAGTATTGGCTTTCCTTACTGGAAGTTGAATTTAGTTTTCATTTAGATTTGGAGTAAAAGGAAATTGCTTTTTTCTCTCTCTCTTTTTTCTTTTTTCCTTTATTATTTCCCTCTGTTATTTGGGAAAGAATGCAATAACTATCTCGCAGAAAGTAAGTTGAGTCATGAGCAAAACACTTACCTGAAGCAAGAAAGAGCTGAAAAGACAGGGTCATGGTGCTGCTCAGGAATGGTTCTTGCCTGTGCCTTTTTCCTAAAGAAAAATTAAACTAAAAGCTAAATTACCCTCCTGAGAATACCTGCATCAGGCTTTCACTGTTTCCATAAAACTGAGTTTTGACCAAGCCCTCAGTTATTCAGCAGGAAAAATATTTTGTTGAAGTAGTTTTTAACCACTTCTAGTGAAAGCAGTAATTAATTTCACAGATATGAAAAATTAAGGGCAAGACAAATCTTGGGAGCTAAGCATCTGGGCTGAAAAATAATAAAATAGTGATGAGTCTATGAATCAGTAGGGCTTCAAGGCTCTGGTTCCTGGGATTCATCCGAGAGCTGTCTCCAACACTTCTACAGTTACTGATTTGAAAATTGTGTGAGAACACAATCTCTTTCTGTAAACAGAAGGACGACCAAGGAGATGTGTATCTGAAAGTGTAGTATTGACTTTGATATAGCTGAAGTGTTTTAATGAGGAAGGCTTTTAGAATGCATTTTGCATCCTCACAGTGCGGTTCTGATCACTTGAATCTGGTGATACAAACTGGATTTCTTCCACATGCTAAAGAGTTCTGGTCGTGTATCTGCAGTTCAGGTGTTCTCACTGTTATCTAGCAAATGTAGGTTTAGCTTGTGGTTGAATGGAAGCTTATTGCTGTTTAAACACAACCCAGCCTGGAAAAATCCTGCTTGCAAACATGAGAAAGTAGCAAAATGTACTAATTGATTTCTTAGGAAAAAAGCACCAGCAGTGAAACTTTCCACACAGGGTATTTCGCCAGAAGCGTGTCAGTGTAATATACAGACCTACACTCTCCTGCTCGTCTCTGAATGGGGATTTTCACGGGAGTGAGGAGAAACCTCCATTCCTTGCCCTCAGTCCCACAAACACAGCACGAGCCCTTTAGGACTTTTTTCTTTTTTCCTCCTCTTTTCACACAATGGGGCGATCGCTCTCCATTGTTGATGGCTCCTGCGCTTATCAGGGGCAGGATTGGGCAGATAAGCTATGTTATGCCAAAGCTTGCAATATTTTCGGGTGTTTACACTCAGTTTAGGAAACACCGAGAACATAATTGCAGAAACCGAGTGGAAGATGCTGGGTTTCACACTAAAACGGGCCGATTCCTCTTCTTGCTTAGTATGTGACGGCTTAAGGTGAGGGTGAAAGAAATTAACTGGAGAACTGCGGAGCGGCCAGGTTTGAAGCGCGGGGGACCAGGTGAGGAGGGCAGCGGCTCGGGGGTCGCGGAGTTCGATGCAGCCCGGGCTTCGGTGCAGCCCGGGGTCTCGATACAGCCCGGGAAGCGGATGCAGTCCGGGATCTCCGAGCAGCCTGGGGTTCGGAGCGGCCCAGGGAATGGATCCAGCCCTGGGTCTCAGTACACTCCCGGGGTCCCGGTGCATCCCGGGTCTCGGTGCACCCCCGGGGTCCCGGTGCAGCCCGCGTCTCGGTGCACCCCCGGGGTCTCAGTACACACCGGGGTCCCCGTGACGCCTGGGGTCTCGGTGCGCCCCCGGAGTCCCGGTGCATCCCGGGTCTCGGTGC